>PISX010011271.1:0-66213 GCA_004024625.1 Mellivora capensis | reverse complement strand
TTTTTTTTTTTAAAGATTTTATTTATTTATTTGAGAGAGAGGCAGTGAGAGAGCATGAGCGAGGAGAAGGTCAGAGGGAGAAGCAGACTCCCCGTGGAGCTGGGAGCCTGATGCGGGACTCGATCCCGGGTCTCCGGGATCATGACCTGAGCCGAAGGCAGTCGTCCAACCAACTGAGCCACCCAGGCGTCCCTAATTGTAACCTTTTAAAATAACTTTTTAGGGGGACGCCTAATTGTAACCTTTTAAAATAACTTTTTAGGGGGACGCCTAATTGTAACCTTTTAAAATAACTTTTTAGGGGGACGCCTGGGTGGCTCAGTTGGTTGGACGACTGCCTTCGGCTCAGGTCATGATCCCGGAGACCCGGGATCAAGTCCCGAATCAGGCTCCCAGCTCCACGGGGAGTCTGCTTCTCCCTCTGACCTTCTCCTCGCTCATGCTCTCTCACTGCCTCTCTCTCAAATAAATAAATAAAATCTTTAAAAAAAAAAAAAAAAGGTTACAATTACATATAACTCCACCACCCAGAGATAACCTTTCAACATCTTAGAATATGTCCTGAATTTTATTTTATTTTATTTTATTTATTTTTTTAAGATTTTATTTATTTGACAGAGAGAGATCACAAGTAGGCAGAGAGGCAGGCAGAGAGAGAGAGAGGAGGAAGCAGGCTCCCTGCCAAGCAGACAGCCCGATGTCAGACTCGATCCCAGGACCATGAGATCATGACCTGAGCTGAAGGCAGAGGCTCAGCCCACTGAGCCGCCCAGGCGCCCATGTCCTGAATTTTAGACTTTTTTTCTGTGAGTTCTTATGTGTATGCAGTAGTGCATACGCACATGCTCTTGGAAAAATAAAGTGGCATAATATATATTCTGTTCTGTAACCATATTGTTTGGGCCTAATATGTGTCAGGTGCCATTTTAGGCAGTGCGCATACGATATATAAAACAAAGTCTGTGCTCTCAAGCAGCTTACGTCCAGTTGGAGGAGGTGAACCATAAATAAACAAATAGGTCAGGAGGCAATAAGCAGATAAGAAGAAAAAGAAAGCACCATACGTCATTCCTGCAGTTTTATTAACTGTGTTCCCCTATGCTGTACCTTTCCTTTACATGACTTACTTATTTTATAACTGGAACAAACTTTTGGTTTTTTTGGTCGTTGGTTTTGTTTTTTAGATTCCACCTAAAAATGAAATCGTATGGTATTTGTCTTTCTGTGACTGACATATTTCACTTAGCACAATAACATCTAGGTCCGTTGGTGGTGTCACAAGGGGAAAGATCTCAAATCTTTTTTTTTTTTAAGGTTTTATTTATTTATTTGACAGAGATCGCAAGTAGGCAGAGAGGCAGGCAGAGAGAGAGAGGAGGAAGCAGGCTCCCTGCTGAGCAGAGAGCCCGATGGGGCTCGATTCCAGGACCCTGAGATCATGACCTGAGCCGAAGGCAGAGGCTTAACCCACTGAGCCACCCAGGTGCCCCTGGTCTCAATTCTTTTTGATGGCTGAGTACTATTCTATTGTACAGACAGACCACATCTTCTTTATCCATTCATCAGTCAGTGGACACTTGGGCTGCTTCCATCTCTTGGCTATTGTAAATAATGCTGCCGTAAACACAGGGGTACATATGTCTTCTTGAATTAGTGTTTTCATTTTCTTTGGGTACATATCCAGTAGTAGATTTGTGGATCACATGGTGTGGTGACAGATGGTGACTACACTTATCTTGGGGCGGGCATTGAGTAATGTATAGAATTGCCAAGTCGATATATTGTACACCTGAAACTAACACAGCATTGTATGTCAACTATACTTCAATAATACATTTTTTTCTTTTCTCTTTATTCTTTTTTTTAAAGGTTTTATTTATCTACTTGAGGGAAAGGGAACATGAGCAGGGGGAGCAGCAGGCAGAGGGAGAAGCAGGCTCCCCACTGAGCAGGGAGCCTGATGTAGGGCTCAACCCCAGGACCCAGGGATCATGACCTGAACCGAAGGCAGACGCTTAACTGACTGAGCCACCCAGGCGCCCCTCGATAATAAATTTTCTAAGATCCTTTATAAGGGACATAGAATGGTAGGGCTGTGGGCTTCCAGTTAAAAGGGGGCATTTTGACCATCTGCTTCCTCTCAAACCCTCATTAACGGTGACATTAAAGGAGTTACATTGCAAAAAATTATGCTAGAGAAGGAAGAGGCGACAGGCTAGGAAATGACTGGGGAAGGAGTGACTGACCCAACAGATGTGCAGGAGGGAAACCTGAGCCGGTAGGCCCCATATATCCTATCCCACTTCACACGGCTGGTAGCTGCTCCTCCCAGAGATCCAGCCTCTGGAGAGAGTCAGACAGGGTCTAGAGATTCTAGGTGTGGTGGAGGGGCTCAGAGGTTAAGTGGAAGTTTACATAGGCAGTGTTAGGTCACCCTGTGCCCTCCCCTGTTGTGCACCAGCTGCTTCTCCTCCTCATCTCTCAGCTGTCAGCCAGGCTTACGCCTCCATGGGTGAAACTGGGAAAGTCCTGCTTGGAGAATCTGACCAGCCCAACTGAGAAGACAGATTCTTGGGGGTTCTGTCTTGAGAGGGCACAGCCCGATCATCCTAAGATGAAGCTCCAGGTGAACACACCTATGTCTACAGAGCTTCCCATCAGCTTTCTGGTGCTCTGCCCTCAGGTACGAGTGAGTGGACAGGCAAGGGTGACCAGACTTGAGTAATGTCCATTAATAAAGACAAGAAGGAAAAGAGAAGAACCTAGAAGAAATGAAAACTAATATAGGGAGAAGAAATTTGCAAAAATTGTTGTTAATTTCCGAGATAAATTATAATCTATCAAATGCTTAAGATGCCCTCCATGAGAAACTTTTTAACAGCTCTTGGAAATTATATATGTAGCCAGAACAAAAACTTGAAGAGAAGTTGAAGAAAACTTACTCAAAAGCAGAGCGGCCAGAAGAAAACAGGAGAGAAAAGAGAAGGGAAAGATGAATATCCCAGTAGATGTTCCAAAAAGACAGGGAGGAAAGTAGGGAAGAAAATGACCAAAGAAATAAGATTGTTTCCCAGGACTGAAGAACGTGATTTTTGAGATTGAAAGGCCTCAACAGTTACCCAGTTCAAGGGATGAGTAGAAACCACTCCAAGACCCATCAGCACGACTGGGACGTTGACCAAGAAAACAGGTCAATACAAAGGACTGTGGATCAGAATGACCTCCCACTTCTCAATAGCAGCATCGCAATCTAGAAGATCATGGAACTTTCAGATTTTGACGGTCGTTGCTTTCCACCATAGAATTCTTTTTGCCAAACTCTTAATTACATGTGACAGTAGAATAAAGACCTTCTCAGATGTTCCAGGTCTCTAAGTGGATCTCCCTTGTACCCTAGCTCTGGAAGCAACTTGACTTTGTGTTTTAGCGTTGTCCTTGATGTCTGGTCCTGGGACCAGGACTAGTGGCTACACACAGGAACTGCTTAAAAAGGCACACTGTGGGGCGCCTGGGTGGCTCAGTGGGTTAAAGCCTCTGCCTTGGGCTCGGGTCATGGTCCCAGGGTCCTGGGATCGAGCCCCGCATCGGGCTCTCTGCTCAGTGGGGAGCCTGCTTCCCCCCTCTCTCTCTGCCTGCCTCTCTGCCTACTTGTGATCTCTGTCAAATAAATAAATAAAATCTTAAAAAAAAAAAAAAAGGCACACTGGTAGGGCCCACCACAGACGTCCTTAGGTGGTTCTGATGCACCATGAAGTTTGAGAACCACTGCTGTAGTAAAATCAAGATGCAAACAGGAAAGAGGCAGATAGGGGACTCAGGAAGCAAAGTAGGGGAGGCACCCCAGGATGGTGGTGCGCCTTGGAGCTCCCAGAGCACAGCTCTGCACAGCACCTGCTGAGTGAGTCAGACACTCCGGAAGGGTACGTTGCTTGTGTTCCTCCCGAGTTGTAACATTAAAAGGAAATTTATATAAACGGAAGAAGTGCATGTGGGGGTGAACTAGTGACAAGTTTACAGAAAAGTGAGCAAATAAAAGAGTAATTACTCACTCTATATACCAAAAATTGTGCTAAAAAGGGAAAATAGTTAACGTATTTAGCAGCGTACCGCATTTCAGTCGTCCTAGTGGTGCTGACAGTGAATACTGATTTATCCACCACTGTAACGTAGTTGTATTGTGAGGACAGGGTTGGCGGGGGATGGGGGGTGTGCATGCATGTGTGCAGGTGCCGGTAAAAAGCTAAACCCTTGTCTCCCATAATGGGAAGTTAATAAGTGATAGTAAAAGTGAAAAGTCAAGGGGGAACAGCAAAGGAAAATATGTGTGATTAAGAACTGTAGGAGTACAAGAGCAAAGAAATGGCAGGAAGAATTGAAAGTGGTGTGTGGGGAGGAAAAGGAAACTTAAAACCAAACTTCACTTGACTCTAATGTATGCACCAGTCCGCCTTGAATTAAAAATAAAAACAAAGCTTGCAAGCACGAGAGGTGGGCAGGCTTTATGAGGAGTATCAGGGAAGTCCTCTTAATGTATAATTGTCTCTTGAGCAATGCAGGGGTTAGGGGTGCTGATCCCCCATGCAGTTGACACTCCTCCCGCTAAAACTCCCCCCAAACCTTCCTGCTCTCCTCAGACTAAACCCCTCTTGCAGGTGAAAATCCACACATAACTTGATAGCCGCCTGTTGCCTAGAAGTCTTGCTAGTGGCCCAAGCGGTTGATAACATACTTTATATGTCATATGTGTCCCCTCCTGTGTTCTTACAGTGAAATAAGCTAGAAAACGGACAGTGTTATTAAGAGAAACGTAATGAATATGCACTTACATTAGGCCAGCACCCTACTGCATTTTCATCGAGAAACATCTTGTGTAAGTGAACCCATGTAGTTCAAACCCCTGTCACTTGAGGGTCAGCTATATTGTATTGTGAATATTATGAGAGATGGGTTTTTGAGGGGTTTGACATTGTTCCAAGCTGGTTTTGGGCGGGGGGCTTGTTCTTGTTTTTTTGAGGTCTTTTTTGCATTCCCTGTTTTTTCTCTAGCCACAGGGAAAAACTGGGTGGGGAAGGCGGCTGGTCCGCTCGCCCTGGACAGGTGGCCTCCGTAAGTCCATTTGCTAAGTGGAGGTTGGCAGAGGGCACCAGGAAGGTCGTCAAGCCTCATCTGCTGACCCACGGGGTTGGCATCATGGTACCACTGCCGAAGCCAGCTCCTGAGCCAGACGGAGCAGTGGGAACGAGGGCGCCACGGATTCTTTCTTTGTGAAACGGGGATCATAATACCCACCTCACATTGGTTGTGGGGAGTGAATGAATTAATATACACATAGGACTTAGAACAGTGCCAGGTGTGTGTGTTGGCAGTTAGCTCTGAGGTTCCAGAGGCTATCAGCGGGGGGTATAGCTCAGGGGTAGAGCATTTGACTGCAGAGGTTATCAGCGCCTTTTTTTTTTTTTTTTTTTTGCTTTAATTTTTTATTTTGAAAAAAATTTTTCAACCCTACAGAAAAGTTGGAAGAATGTGCAAAGAACTGCCTTCTGAAAGCCCTAGTGTTGGAACACTTGGGTGGCGCAGTCAGTTAAGCATCTGCCTTCAGTTTAGGTCATGATCTCAAGGTCCTGGGATTGAGCCCCGCATTGTGCTTGGGGAGCCTGCTTCTCCCTCAGCCTGCCGCTACCCCCGCTTGTGCTCGCTTGCTCTTTCCCTCTGACAAATAAATAGATAAAATCTTAAATTTAAAAAAAAAAATGGCCTGTTGGCATTTTGCCACATTTGCCTTTTCTCTCCACACATATTTTGTTATACTGTTATAACTGAAAAGTAAGTGGTAGACGTCATACCCTTCCTTGCTAAGCACTTCAGTGTGTGTTTCCTAAGAACCAGAGTGAAGTGATCAATTTTCAGAAATTTCACATTTATACAAGGCTGGTTTGTAATGTCGAGACCATTATTAAATTTTACCAATTGTTCCAATACCTTCTTCCCCTCCCTCCCCAGACACTATAGACTGGATCCAGTCCAGTCTATAGTGTCCTTTAATCCAGCACAGTCCTTCTGTCTTTCTTGGTTTTCTCTGACTTTGACCCTTTTGAAGGGTTGTCAAGCCGCTTGTTGTGTACAATGTCCCTGGATTGGGACTGGCTGACACTCGCTCTTGATCAGATTCAGACCACACATTTTGGCCAGAATAGCACCGCACAGCCCTCCAGAGGCACTCGATGTCGGTGTGTCTCATTCAGAGCGATGTTAACTCGGGTCACCTGGTCCCTTTGTCGTTAATAAGTAATGTGTGGGGAGATATTTTTGAGACCGCATATAGACACCTGTTTCCCAACATATTTTTACCTGGTGGTTTGAGCATTTTGGGGGCATTGACACTTGACCAGAATTCTCATGAGGTTCACTTGTAGGTCAACACCGTGACTTGGCATTTGGGTAGACACCAGTGTTTGCTTTTGCCTGCCAGTGAGAAACGCACTGGCAAACATACTGATTGTTATCCAAGAGATTTTATTCAACATTGGCTCAAAATTGCCCTTCCTGGTATTGATGTCTAGAAGGCCAGGTTCATTTATCCACTTGTTCAGTGTTTATTGAGTATCTTCTGTAGGCCAAGTGCTATTCTGGGTGCTAGGGATAAAATGATTTTAGAACTTTTTTTTTTTTTTTTAAGATTTTTAACTGGGCACCTGGGTGGCTCAGTCGTTAAACGTCTGCCTTCCGCTCAGGTCATGATCCCAGGGGCCTGGGATCGAGCGCCGTGTTGGGCTCCCTGCTCAGCGGGAAGCCTGCTTCTCCTTTTCCCTCTCCCCATGCTTGTGTTCCCTCTCTTGCGGTCTTTCTCTGTCAAAAAAATAAATAAATAAAAGATTTTTTTTTTTTTTTTTTAATTTATTTGAGAGAGAGCACACGGGCAGGGATGGGGAGCAGAGGGAGAAGCAGATCCCGCCGAGTGCGGAGCCCAGTGCAGGGCTCCATCCCAGGACCCTGAGATCATGACCTGAGCCAAAGCCAGTGCTTAACCGACTGAGCTACCCGGGCGCCCCTAAAACACTTTTTAAAGGCAGAGAGAAACCCCTGTTCTCCTGGAAGGTACAGTCTAATGGGGGAATCAGACAATAAATCCGTACTCTATTGTTAGGTAGAGAGGAGTGAGGAAACACAAGTGGGTAAGAAAGACAGGCAGCGATGTGGTGGTACAGGGAGCTTTTAAGCTGGGCTTTTGGAGAGCTTTGCCATTGACTCAGGTCAGGAGGCCTGCCTGGCAGTGAGAGCAGCTGGTTGGAGGTCTAGAGGTGGAGTGTGTTAGTGGGACTGTAAGGAGGTCTGTGTGGCTCTGGCAGAGACTCAAGGGGGAGATGGTGGTCAGTGAGCAAGAGAGAGGGCTGGGGCAGGGTGGCCAAGGGCTATGTGGGCCATGACAGGAAGCCAGGGGAGTGGTCCAGGTTTGAGGGGCTGGCAGCCCCTCAGGGGACATGGAAGCCATCCTGATGCCAGTGTGTGAGGCCGGCCTGCCCTTGCCCTGGCCTTCTGGGGGTGGTCTGACAGAGATCGGACGCCGAGGGGGTAAACTGGCTTTGAGGAGGCCCAGGGTCCACCAACGGAGCTTAGGCATCCAGGCCAGAGTTCCTCAGAAAAGGAAGAAAGATGGCAGGAAGTGAGCAGTTGGAAACTGTGTTGTTGTGTTTCCCTGCCGCTGAGAGGGAAGGCAGGAGAGGGCTGGCCTGGGGAGGCCCTTGTTTCCCAGCACCCTGGGGGCTGGGCTGTCTTTGACAAGCCTTGGCAGACAGGGGCATGCTCGTGGGCCCAGCGGCTTTCCGATCTGGAACAGCCAGGAAGCCCCAGGCCGTGAGCCCAGGGCTGTGTGTTCTTGGCCAGCAGGTCAGGCCGTTCTCCAGCGTGCACGCTGCCTTTGTCCCCGGCCATCTCCCCCATACCGAGGGAGTGCCGTCGCTCTCAGCTTCGCCAGCCTGGGCTACCAGAGTAACCGCAAACACAACAAGGAGAGCTAGCATCTGAAGAGCACTTCTCTGTGTGGGGGCACTTTCTGAAGGCTTCCCGTCCACTGCTCGCTGACTTCCCATAACAATGTCCCAGTCACGTAACTACGAAGTGCGGATTGGAACCTAGGCTGTTCTCTGCCAAGCTGCTCTCGGATGAGGGATATCTCTAGAGCCCACTGCAAGAGTTAAGGGGATGCCATTCGGTCTCTTGGTGGCATTCTCTTGCGTCTTGAGATCTGGGTGTACTTGACCGCTAGCAGGGCTCCTAGGGAGTGTTGGGAGTGAGGACTGAGGATCTGTTTGCTGCTGCCCAGAGGGTTGTGAGGAGGCCTCTGCCTCCCTTTCAGGATCAGATCCAGAGATGCCCAGGAAGTGGGGTGACACAGTGCCGCCAGTGGTCCAGGTGACATGTTTTATTTAATGTTGATGACAACTCTGTGGGGCAGATTTTATGACCACTCTTTAACAGATGAGGAAACTGGAACTCTGAGAGGTTTTATGCCCGAGGTCACACAGTCAGGAAGGGGAGAACATTATGTCAGCTTGGGTCCAGAGCCTGTGTCTTTGTGCTGGGCTGCTTTAGCCCCCAGAGCTGATGGACCAGGACCTTTGATCCTCACCAGAAGTCATATGCTTGGTGTAGCATGTCAGGCCTTCTCCACTGGCTGTTGGAGTAATATGGGGCCAGTTGGCAGGTGGTGGGAGAGCACCAGCTTTAGGGCTAGGTGACCCCAGGTCCAGTGTCGCCTCTGCCACATGATATCGGTGAGTCCTGATTCCTGTGAAATGGGGATTCAAGTCACCTACATCCTTAGACCAGGTACAAAAGTAAAGGTTGGTAGTTTTTAGCTGGGCCTGCAGGTATGCAGGTGAGTGTGGAAATTTCCTGGAGTGTTAAAATGTGCCTGCTGGGCTTTCCTCGGGTTTCCCTCGGAGAGCACTCTGAATCAAGGATAAGGGAGTCAGGGAGGACATAGGCCTTCTGAGAAACATCCCGGCTGATTTTAGAATACCATTTTCCTTTCCTGCCCTTAACATCTATGTTGAAGCACTACGCATAAATGGTAACAGTTGTAGCAGGTGTTATTAGAAATAGGGAAAGCATATAACCCAAACCAGTTGGTGTTGGACCGGGACCCCAGGCTAGAGTCTGTTTACAAGATTTCCTGCTATAAAAACAGCAGTTCTCAACTGGGGGCAGTTTTGTCCCCCAGGGGAGACTTGGCACTGTCTGGAGGCATTTTTGGTTGTCACAGCTGGAAAGGGGGTTTTACTAACCTCCCATTAGAAGCCTGCAGTCCTGCTAAACATCCTGCAATGCCCAGGACAGCCCCTCTACCAGAGAAGTACTGGGGCCAAAATGGCGGTGGTGCCACAGTTGAGACAGGCCTATTAAAAATAGCCAGCACTGACATTGTATTTACTTTGTGTCAGACTTTGTTCTGGGTGCTTCTCAGGTATTAATTTGTTTAATCCTCCCAACTCTGCGACATAGGAGCTATTATATTCCTCAGCTGACAGATGGGGAAGTCTGGGCTTGGGAAGGTTAAATAACTGGGCAGGGGTTAGGGTCCCGAGGCAGGAACAGATGGAGCCAGGACTCGAACGCACATAGTCCAGCTCCGGAGTCCGTGCCTTTAACCACTGCGTTGTGCCCCACTGCTTTGCGGGAGGGGAGGCCACTTACCTTTCAGTCAGATTTTCGGCTTCAGGTCCAGAAAGCCACATACCAAGAAATTTGCTATGTGACAAGTATCCAAAAGCTTTCATTCCTTGGGCCGAGAACAGAGAGGGGAAGGCTGGCAAGGGGCCCAGTGACCCACCAGTGAAAACCCTGTGACTCCCGGATGCTGAGTGTGATTCACCTCAGGAGCTGACTGGCACGAGGCGCCTGGTGGGTTCCGGGTCGATTCCGGGTGACCGTAACCTCTTCATCTTTGGCTCCTCTCATTAGGGAATTAGAGACGGGGTCGGAGTCCCCGCTCTGTGCTGGGGACCGGAGGATGGCAGGCCCCTGTGCGGAGAGTGTGCCTCGCTTTGCAGTCCCGGGCTGTGTTTGTCGTTGCAGACGTGAAGACAACCGTGGTTTACCCCGCCACGGAGAAGCACCTGCAGAAGTACCTGCGCCAGGACCTCCGCCTGGTCCGAGAGACGGGAAGCGATTACAGGAACGTCACCTTACCCCACCTGGAATCCCAGAGCCTCAGCATCCAGGTGACCGGCCCAGGGGGTACAGACAAGGAGGGCTCCCTGTGGCCACTGGCTCTCCCTCCTGGCTCTTTCGGGGGCCAGTACTGCCCCACAGGTTTGGGGTCAGGCAGAGGGCACGGTGGAAAACCTGCCCTCAGGGAGCCTGTGTCCTTCCCGGTGCAGAGGTCCGCACGCAGATGCAGAAGTAACTGCACGAGACGGGAGAGACCGAGTGGCGCAGGGAGTTCTGGACTGAGGTGCTCACTCTTATCCAGGAGGGTCAGGGAAGGCTTCACCGAGAAGGGAGTTGACCCCTGTCTTGGGCCTGCCACTGAGGCTCTATGGGCCTCTCGAAGCAGTCTCTAGGCCTTTGAAGAGTCTGTCTCTCCAGCAGCACTGATACCACCCCAGAAGGGCTGTGCCCTCACCTGGGTCTGTGAATGGGTCAGGACCGATGCCAGGGTCGCCCCCTAACCCCGGTCGAGACTTTTATTCCCAGTTCTGCGTCTGGGAGTCAAGGCCCAGAGTAGAAACTTCATTTGCTCGTTCTGCTTGCGTTTGCTCCCTACAACAGGGCAGGGTCCTGATGGCCCCGGCAGCTCAGGCAGGACCTCTTCTCTCAGACGAATATGAGGCTTGGCCGCGTCTTCTGCGACTAGACCGGTCGCAAGGCTGTTTAGCTCAGAGATCCCAACTTCTCCTTGGGCCGAGGCCCAGTGCCAACCAGAGCCTCTGCCTGGAATTGGCCCCGAGTGAATGCTCAGCATTAAATATGATGGATGAGGCGTTGCCTTGCTCGCTCACTGGCTCTCACTGTCTCCGTCTGTCCATCACTGCCTCTTGCTCTCTTTGAGCGCTTCTCACCTCCTCTCCCCACGATTCAGGTCATAGTGATGGCGGCCGCTCACGTGCAGGACACTCGGAGCCATTTCCCCTGAGCCGGGAGGGCAGGGACCCTGGGTGTGGGGGCCCTGCCAGGGAGGCCAGTTACACTTGGGAAAAACAAGGGTGGAGATGGTTGGCAGATGCACAGGAGGCCCTATGTGCCGACAGCCCTCTTTCCCCCCAGGGACAATCCCGCTGGCTGGTAGCCCTGGCCCCCCTGTGCTGTATTTGCACCAGTTCCTCTGGCTCAAGCTGGCTTTTTTTTTTTTTTTTTTAAGTCCCTGCACTTGCTCTCTCTGTCTTCTAAGTGGACAGGAGCTAGATCTCCATCTTCCTAGATACAGCTGCTGCTTTCCAGGGTCCTAGAGAGATCTCCTGGAACATATGTTCTGTGGCACCAATTGCACAAATATGGGACCCAATGGAGGAAGCCCTAAAGTTAGTGTGAGTGGTATATATACTTTCTTACACACCACCGTCTAGTCGTCTTGGAAAATAATACAAAATCCCACTACTCTGCCAAATTCTGTTCGACACAAGCGCTCGTGTGTTTTTTTTCTTGACTATTTCTAGTTACGTTTACAAGCACTCGGCTCATCAGACAACCGTCGTTATACGTTTATTGAGCATGTCCCAGGCCATGTGCTAGGCTTTGGAGGGTCACCAAGGTAAACACTTGTAATGTCCCCAGAGTCCTGTAGGGGTGACCAATGCGGAGTCTGAGTGCCGTATAATGGGGCACTATCCCACGGGTGGTTTGTATGCGAGGTTTGGTAGTGACATGAAGGGGGTTGCTTAGCTCGGACAGTCGGGGACTTCCCAGAGGAAGGGGTCATCCACTTGGGTTTTCAGGGGCAAATAGAAGTTTGCTGGGTGGACAGGCTGGAGAAGGGTGTTCCAAGCAGAGGGAAGAGAAGTGCAGAGGTACAGAGGCCCCGAGGGATGGGCAGGCAACAACCGGAGAAGGCTAGCAGGGGCCAGGAGCAGGCGGGTGCACCTAGTCGGAAGACCAGGAGCTCCCAGACCTTGCAGTTCATCAGGATTGCCTGGGGAGAGTTTTAAAAATACAGCATATGGAGACCTACTCCCTATCTCCTAGGTCAGAATGCTCAGGGAGTGGAGCTGGGAAATCTGTATTTTTCTTTAAAATCTCTGTTTCTAATGATCGTCAGATTTCAGAACAGTTGCCATAAGTACTGAGGGTCCCCTAAAAGGTTTTCAGCATATGGGTTCCATGAGATTTAAAGACTTGCTGGGGTGTCTGGTGAGTGTGGGAGCAGGAAGGGTGTGAGGGCCCAGGCGGGTCTGGACCGAGGCCGCGGCAGTGGCGGAAGGCTTCAGCAGTGATTTGAGAAGCAGGGCTGGAAGGTGGCAGATTCCGAGAGGCAAGCGAAGGGTCTGGGGTGGCTCCAGGTCCCACGTGGGCGGTTGTGCATAGGTCGTGGAATCTTCAACCAGGATGGGGGCCGTGGATGGTGGAAAGGGTCACATGGGAGACAGTTTAGTTTGGGACTTGTGAGCACTCCCTGGGTGAGGGGACGGTTCCAGCATTCTGGGAGGTGTGCATCATCTCACCGAATCTTCTCGGTGACTCTTTGGAGACGGGACTCACAGCCAGGCCGCATTCCCCTGGCGCCTGCGCTCTTAGCCGACTACCCTGTTTGGCTCCTCACGTCTCCTCAAACAATGCCGTCGGATGTCCGGGTCCCGGGTGTTGGGGACCCATCAGGCTAAACCTGTCGGTCCTGTGAGTCATCAGGCTGCAGCATGTCAGTCCAGAAATCGGATTCCACTTCTGCTGTCTCTGAGAAGTGTGGGTGCCCCGCACCTGTGAGCCCAGCTCCTTGTCTGGAAAATGTGACTGCGGTTCCAATGGGGACTGAGAGGGGTGCCACAGACCACACACCTGCCATGAATCCCAGCAGGCACTGGGCGCCGGCGTGGTCGCTGCTACTGTGCATGTTCGGGGCTGGGGCTGGAGCCGGGGCAGAGCTGAGCTGGAGGTGTGGGCAGGGGAAGGATGGCCAGGAGAGCGGCCAGCAGGTGGGTGAGCACTCAGCAGGAGGAGAGTGGATGGGGAGGGAGGTATCCCCAGGGAGGGGAATTGCCAGTGTCACCTACTGCAAGGAAGTCTGCCAGGTGTATTCCAGAAGCCAGGGCTGGCTGCATCTCCCGGGCTGGCTTTCTGATGGGCTCGCTGCCCATTACACGCACCCCCCCTTGTGATTTGTGTGAATTCTCTTCCCTGGTGCCCCCCCCTCCCCCTTATCCAGGCTGTTGGCTTGGGCCTTCACGTGGATCCACGTCACTCCCGCTCTCCCAGAGGCCTTCCCTATGTGGCCTGGAGTGTGGACTCTGGGGCCGGGCTCTGGGCTGGAATTGGGTGGACTTCTCATGTTTGCGTTTTCTTTAACCTGCCACATGGGGACACCAGTGCATGTGAGTGGGAGTCCCAGGGAGGCCCTTGGGCCTGGGCACGTGGTAGGCTGCTCTCCACCACCTCACCTTTGCTCGCCTCCTCTCTCGGTTCGTGGCCTCCAGCAGAGCGCCCGTTCTTGTCATTACAGGGCTGCAGCCTGCTGGCCCCTCGCATGGGAGCTTTCCCAGTACCTGCCTCTACTCTTCAGGGCCTGTGCTGTGCTGGGTGCTCTCAGTCCTGTACACTCCACTCCACCCTGACGTAGAGGTATCATTTGCCCCTCTCAAAGGGGGAAACTGAGGCTCAGAGAGAGCATGCCGCTTACCCAAGGTGTCAGCTAGTTAGTGAGGAGGTGGGAGAGGAAACCAAGCTTTGGTGGGCTCCAGAACCAGTTTGTTCTCTATCGACTACCACACAGCTTTCCAGTCTGAGTGGGGTTGGCTTACCTGTGAGCAAGAGATAAGGGGCCCCAGGGAGGCCGCTCCAGGGCTCTCCGCAGAGTGTTCTCATCCTGTTCCCTCTTCCTCTTTACTTTTGAGGTGCTTTGGGTCAGGTTCTGGCTTTTTTTTTCCTACAGCACATTCCCAGCGAGCCTTCCAGTGGGAAAGGAAATGCCTCCGTGGTTGTCTCCACATGCTGGGCTGGGCATTGCCATGGCCCCTTGTGGCCCTGAGGAAGCCACTACTGGCTGGCCTCCAGCCCACTCCCAGGAAGGGGGCACAGCCAGCATTCTTGGGAAGGCCTCTCTTTTGTAGTGGGTCGGCCCCATTGTGACTGACCTGTGGGCCCTATCAGGAGGTCTGGGAGCCCCGGATCTCCCCAGGCAGGTACCCTCTGCTCCCTCCTCTGTCTCAGACAGTCACATTTGACCTTAGCTGTGCCGGCCAAGAGCGGAGGATGTGGACTCAGGATGAGGTGGGCAGACTCCAGACCAGCCCCCACTGCCACTGGCCTTCACGGACCCCACTTGTGCCTGAACTTCTGGGAGTGGGCAGAGGAGCCCGCCATTGGCTGGTTGTGTGGGTGCCCTGGCCCCCCGATCAACCCCCTCAGCAAGCTGGGAGGCCCTTCCTGAGGGCCAGCCCAGCCGCTGCCCTGTCTGGCTCTCCAGCAGGCTCCTCTCTCAAATTTCAAGCTGAGAGTTGACTCAGAGCTCTGGGGAAGTGGAGAAGAAAAGAGGTGTGTAGGTTTGAGCCCTGTGAGAACAGGGGCTTTCCTACCTTAACCTCCCTGCAGGCTGGCTTCTTCAGAGAGGCCACCAGGACTCTATCCCAGGGATGTCCTGGGATCCACACTGGAACTCAGGAAAGGGTTCTCTGAAGACTGCCAGCAGCTGATAAAAAGGTCTGTGGGGGTGGTGCCAGAGGCTCTGCGCTGACAGGAAAGGTCTGTGTAATTGTCGTCTCCGGGTTGAGCCACTTCTGCTGTGTCACACAGGGCCCATGTCCGCTGAGACTGCTGCAGCTCCAGAGGCCCCGAGCCCACTGCTGGCGAGAGTCCCACCCAGCCGGATTCGAAGCCCACACGCGTTAATGTCTGGGCCCTCAGCCTGTCCTGCCCTGCTGGGCAAAAGGAGCTCCTTGTGACCAGCTTTGTCTGCGGTCCTGAATAAAGTGGGGAGGGGCCTATGGAGATGGCCATCCCTGAGTCCTGGGGGCAGCGGAGGGGATGGACGCTGACCAGGCCTGTGAGGCCTGGTGAGCATGTCCATGGCATGTCCACAGGAGGGACGTAAAGGGCTTGGACCAGTCCAAGCTGTAGTGCCCATGCGGGGATGGCAGTGGTGGGAGAGGGGAAGTGTCTGGACCCCCGAGAGCAGAGCGATGGGGACAAGGCAGCTGGAGTGTAGAACGCCCTGAGCTTAATGGCCCTTGATGGCTAGTCTGGTGTTTCCCCTGAGGTCATGAGCAGCTGTGTGAACCCTCTCTCTCCCCACTCCTTCCAGTGGGTGTACAACATTCTGGATAAGAAGGCAGAAGCCGACCGGATTGTTTTTGAGAACCCAGATCCCTCCGATGGCTTTGTCCTCATCCCCGATCTCAAGTGGAACCAACAGCAGGTAAAAGCTTTCTTGGTGGGGCTCTCCGGTCTCCCGGGACTTGCTGCAGGTTGTTGGTCCTCTGTCCTGCCTTGCTTTCCCACGTTGGTCTCTCCGAGCAGGTGTGAACTCACCAACAGGGGAGGCCTGAGCTGAGCACAAACACACACCTTCATGTGTCCGCTTAAAGTTCTTCCTGGCTCTCCTCCCACCCAGGGGCTAAAGAAGGGGGTGATGTTTGCATCCATAACCACACGGGCCATTCTTCGGCCAGCCAAGTGGCTTGGCCGCAACTCTCCCTTCCAGGAGCACCTGGAACCCTGAGGAGGACTGTTTACATTCTCTCTACGCCCCTGGACTCCAGCAGATCCAGGCAGGCCCGTGTGGGAGGCACTGATAGGAAGGAGCCATGGCAACCAACCCACCCTCCACCGCCCAGTCCAGGAGGGTTTCCCTCCACCATCTGTGGCTAAGAGGGGTCTTCCAGTGGCCAGGGCTTCTACGTGACCCTCTCAGCTCTGTTTCCTCGCCTCCATGCCCCTCACCTCTACCCTGGTAAAGAGCAGGTTTCCAGCAGAGCTGACCTGACTCACCTTCTCTCAGGTGTTCTACAGACTCCCTCTGTCTCACTCTTCTTTCCCCTGCCTCCCCAGCCCACCACCAAAGCCATAGTGCACCACCACCTGTTTGAGGGAATTTTAATAACGACAGTATCTGCGACAGGCAGAGCACCGTGTGGCGGGAAGTGCTGTCCCCACCATGGCCTGGAGCACGGCCTCCAGCCAGGCTCAGCCTGTGGTGGGCCAGGGGCCACCCACCCCCTGGCCGAGGAAGCCAGACATGGGGTTGCTGGGTAGCAAGTGGAGAGTAGGGACACTCTCTTGCAGTTCAGATCTTGAGTCATCTGAGCTGTGCTGCCCCTGGGTGGACCCCTCTGCTTCCTGGACCCCTCACACGCAGGCATTGTTCCAGGGTCCTGCCCATCACGTCTCCATGCACACCTTCCCTCCTGCTTTCTCCGTCCTGGCCTGCCTTTGGGTCCTAAACTGCGCTTGTTGGCAGTTTACTCTGTTTTGATTTGGTAATTTCTAGACCTACCATGACACTCCCTCACTGCCCAAAAAGGGGTTGAGGGCCTGTGGATAGGGTAAAGGGACAAGATTTCAGCTCAGAGGCACCCAGGCAAGTGAGTGCGAGCTGCCTCTTTTTTTTTTTTTTGCCAGCTGCCTCTTAAGAGAGGCTCCTGGGAGTTCCTGAAGTTGGCTGGAGGGATGGTAGGGAATCTGAAGGGAATTTTCAGAAGTTGTAGCACTGAGTGGTGATTTGTTCGAGCCTGATAAGACAAAGGAGATGACTGCCCACTGGTAGGGCAGGGTATTGGAGGGGAGGCTGCCAGCATACCGGTGTCTGCTCCCCCCACCCCCAGCCCTGCAGGTTATCCCCACCACAGGCCTCGAGGGAGGAGGCAAGGCCTGGCTCTGAAGTTCTGGGGAGCTGGGACAAGGTCAAAGGATAGGGGTACTAGCGACAGCTCTGAGCGACGCCTTTGTGCAGCTCTGTAAGCCCCCGTCTGTCCTGTCTCCCCATGGGCAACCCTGTGCCTGAAGGCCCTGGGTCGCAGACTGGGTCACGGGAGATGGGATAGGAGGTAGGGGCAACTTCCTCTACTTCCTGAGATCTTTGAAGAAGATAACTAAAGAAAATGCATCATCTTTTTGACCTTGTGCTGGCCCGCATCCTGCGAGCCCTGCCAGTCGAACTGCCTGTCTGTCCCCTTTAAGACAGGAAAGTCTTCAGGAAGGGCACTGGGCTCCCAGCCACAGGGCTCACCCTTGGGGCTTATGAATAGGCTTATGAAATGTCAGACTTCCCTTTGATGCCCATACAGGTGCAGTTGTTCTTAACCTTTGCTTAATTAGCGTCTGTCTCTTGGTGCTGCCGTATTTCATTGTCTAGAATCCCTGGCTTATGACAGAACACTGAAATGGACAGCTCCTTTAGAACTTGCCAGTGTAGCCAGCAGGCGAGACAGACCGGGCCTGGACTTCTGTTCTTTGCCCTCATACCAGGAGGGGACTGAGGAAAGAGGTACTCTGGTGTTTGCTTGAAGGAGCCGTCCTAGCCACCCTAGAATCTCTCCTGCTGCTGTTTCTCCCGAGGAAAGTATATCATAAAGATATGCTCGCAGCTGCTGGCCCATGATTAAAGAGACTCTTTGTCCATCCGTCTGTCTACTCATCTGTCCACTTCACATGTATTTGTCAAATGCCTAATGTCTGCTAGAGAGTCTTGCTTCCCTTCCCCAGTTCGTGTAAAAAATCACTTGTATACTCTTTTATTTACTTTTTTTTTAATGGTCTGGTTAATAAATGTGATATAGTTTGGGAATGTAGGTGAGGTCCTGAGCCAACGACCAAGAAAGAATTCCTGAAGCGTCTTTAGTACAAAAAGGTGGTGTTATTACAGCACGGGGACAGGATCCCTGGGCAGAAGGAGCTGTTGCCCCAGGGCTGTGAGGGGTAGCTGTTTGTATACTTGGGAGTAAAGAAAAAGAGAGGTTTTCAAAAGAAGCTTCCTAAGCTAAAGAGGACCTACAGGATATCAGAGGCCTTGCCGGTGGGGAGTTAAGGTTGTTTTTCCCTCTAGCAAAGCATTAACGTTAAGATGTTGGGAGTTTCCTTCTGGAAGTTACCTTATTGATAAGAATGCTTTTTTCCTGTGAATCACTAAGACATTTGTAAACTGATAGAGACTCCTGTCCAGCAGGAGTGTAATCTCTCTACCTTAACCATTTGTCTTTCCTTCCCTTGGCTTTAGGGCAGCGGGGATGCCTGAGGAAGGTGACACAGATCCCACCTGGGGAGGCGGGGGCTTGCCGGCTTGCCTGTGCTCTTTCCTCAGCTTGCCTTCTGCTCCCTCCTCACAGACATGCAGTAAAAATGCAAGTAGTACAAATACTTGCTTGGAAGTTGTTCCCTTAGCTTAGACAATTTCTGTGTGTCTCCTTCCAGCCATAGTCTTTGCATATTGTGTGTGTATGTACGTATCGATCTCAGTGCACACAATGTGTACTTTCAGTCCGTCTCAGGTAGGTTCTTGGATCTAAAACGCCCAGACCAAGAAACTCTTGCTCTGGGTCACTCCAGAGGTGGAGAGATGGCTCCCCAGGGCTCCGGCCACTCTCCTTCTTGCCCCTTGCCAGGAAGCTTACTTGGATTCTGCGGTCCTGCCTCGTAAAAAGAGATTGATAGTGTCTAGTCTCCCTGGAGTGATCAGCAGGCCACCTTTGGGGATACCAATCTGAGACCCTTGCCAGTTCCTTGTCTAGCTCTCTTCAGACCCTTTCTCTAGGCCCCGGGGTGGGGGTTGGGGAGCCTGAACTGCCTGTGGAAAATCTGGGGGTTACATTTGCTATCAAAGGATGGGTTGCTTTTCCCGCTCTCATGCCCCCTGTGAGCAGACGCCCAGCAGCCGGCTTCATGCCTCCTTCCGTGCCCGTGGGGCAGAGACGTGTGACTTAATGCGTGTTTGTGATTTGTCAGCCAACGCCATCTAAAACAAGGGCTGCTATTACCGGAGTCCGACGGGGCACATAAGAACAGCTGAAGATACCAACAGGCATGCAGACACCCCAGGTTCTGGCAGTCTTGTTTCCTGCTGCTTCTTGGGCTCCTAGCAAGAGAGAGGAAAAATGTCCTGGGCACAGGCCCTAAGGAGGGAAAGTCTCGAAAGGGCTTGGGAGCAAACTGCGGCTTAGGTAGGCACAGCTTAGCCATTTGCTGGGAGGTTCCCACGGGGCTCATCTGGAGCAGGCCTGAGGCTGAGAGCCCAGACTGTTAGAGAAGAATGTCCATGGTATGAAGAGACTATCTTGGTGTGAAGGGGCACAGTTGGACAGCAGGCTCCATATGGGAATCCTCCTTAGTTTTCAAACTGGGGCCCTCGGGGATTTGGTCAGGTGACTCACGGTTCCCGGATCATGCCCTTGAGGAACGTAGCAGCTCATACTGCCCGGCGGGGTGCTTTGGGGTTCCCCCATGCCTCACTCCGGGGAGCCCTGGCATCTGGTGCCTGCCTTGCACGTGGATGAGAGCATCAGCCAAGGTCTGGGCTGGAGTGAACGGGAGGGGCAGGAAGGTTTTCTGGGCGGAGGAAGAGTGCATTTGCCTTCTGGCACAAGACCTTGTTGACTTTGGTTCTTTGCACTGTTACAACCTCCAGGTTTTCGGCCAGGCACTGTTTTCAGGAAGGACAGCAGGAAGGGTCCTGTGTGAGTCCTGTGGGATAGGGGAAGAGAGAAAAAGGGTTAGCACTCTGGTGTGCTCATTCCTGAGCTGGCTTTGGGGTCCCCTTTCACCCTTCAAATCGTTCTGCACCTGTACTGGACTCCCCACAAATCAGGTTGCTTCCTCGACCCCCTCACATGCTCTGTACTTTCTTCCCTCTGAGTCTTTGCTTTCACTGTTCCTTCTACCTGCATGCCCTTTTTCTAAACACTACCTCTTCTTTAAGACCTGGATTCTCTGCCTCCTCTTCCAGGAAGCCTGTCTGGATCACCCTAGCTAGTCTTTCCTTTTTCTTCCTGTATTTTTGAAAAACTTTGTCTCATAGTAGCTACTTATGTACATTCTGTTAGCCCATAAACTCTTGGAGGGAAAGAGTTGTCCTTGGTACTTTCTTGAACCTTCTCCTCCTAGCCCTCCCCCCATCAGTTCTGTGAGTATATAAATACTCCCATATGATATTCTTTTTTTTTTTTTTTTTTTTTTTTTATTTGACAGAGATCACAAGCAGGCAGAGAGGCAGGCAGAGAGAGAGAAGGAAGCAGGCTCCCTGCAGAGCAGAGAGCCCGATACGGGGCTCGATCCCAGGACCCTGGGATCATGACCTGAGCCGAAGGCAGAGGCTTTAACCCACTGAGCCACCCAGGCGCCCCTCCCCCCATATGATATTCTTGAGTAGGAAGAATAAAGAGAAGTTCTGTCCTTAGACCATCCCACTCATCCCAAGCACTTGGAGGCCCCCATTGCACCGGGGGACCGGCCCTGCCGTGGGCTCCCCGGGATCGCCTGTGGCCAGCACAGCAGCAGGCCTGGGGGCAGACGCTTCCTGGCTTCCCTGAAGGATTCCAGGATAGGTAGCCTCCCCTGGCTCTGTCCGCCACTGAGCCTGGTTGACCCCTGCCGATCTCTGCGCAGCTCGATGACCTGTACCTGATTGCCATTTGCCATCGCCGCGGCATCCGATCGCTTCGGGACCTCACTCCAGAGCACCTGCCGCTGCTCAGGAACATCCTCTGGGAGGGCCAGGTGAGTCGTCGCGGCCAGATCCACACAGAAGCCCAGACGAATTCTGTTCCAGTGCCGGTGTGTTCACTGGCCACTTTCTTCACACTTCGCAGAAGTCCACCTGGGAACAGGGCTTCTCTCTGGATGCCCGTCCCACGACCCCAGGAAGGCTCTTTAGATGGACTCACAAGGCTCTTGTCCCCTGGTCCTGCCCTTCCTCCGGCTCCGCTTTTAGCCGCCTTTTCTCTCCCTGAGAACCCAGAGAGTTGCCTCCGAGCTTTTCTCCTGCGCAGCTCTGCTGGGACCCCTCCTCTCCCAGGATCATGACAGCCATGTCATGCCAGACTCGTTTCTTGGGCACATGGGCTCCCGACTCCGATGTGTGCACACGGCCCTCCTCTGCCCCGAGGCCAGAGCCTGGGTTCTGTAGCACCTGGCGTCCTGTGGTGCTTTGTACAGTGATATTTGCTGAATCACATGAAATTAAAGAGGACCCCTGGAGGCGAGGGAAAAGGATCTAGAATCTTGGGTTGTGGTCTTGGTCCTGACATTCTGACCCTCACCACCTGAGTAAGCCTGGGCAGGACTCATCAGCTCACCTCCCTGGGCCTCAGTACGTGGATGGGATGCTGCGAAATCCCATCCTGTGGGGTGGTCCCCAGGGTTTTCTTCACTCAGGCATTCAAGGATGCTTCCCCTGTGCTGGGGCCCCACAGTCACCAGGGTGCCCGGCCAGGAGAGCTGCTCTCAGTGGTTCTGCTGCAGGCCTGTGGGAAGGGCTTTCTGGGAGCCACTCTTTGCTGACCTCTAAACCCCAGCTGTCCTGACACTGCACTGTCCGGCCTTCTCCCTCCTTCCTGCCCACATCACTGCCTCTCTGGCTGCCTGTATCTTCGTGGAGTAATTCGTTTCTCTCCTGAAGCAGCCTCTGGATGGCAGAGTGGTGTCTTTCTTGCAGGGAGATGCTGGGCCTACACTTCCACTTGTCCTGGCAGCTCGGGCAGCCTCGTCCTGACAGGCCAGCCATACTTATCCCCCCAAGGGCTTTAGGTGCCCTAGCCTTGGCCTCACACCACTGCAGAGATCCCAAGGCAGAGTTCCAAGTGCAGGATGTTATTATGGGGTATATTCTGAGCCCACTGAGGCCCTCATCTTTTTCTCTTCACCTTTGACCTGCTCAGGGATGCACCCACGGTGGAAATCAGACTTTTCTATTAATGCCAAGCCTTGGAGGCTCCAGACTGGGGGTTTGGTAGAAATAGCCCTACCCCTGAGCAAGGTGGGGGTTGGACAGAGGGAGCCATGGTCAAAGTCAGTGCTCTTTCCTTTCACCAGGAGTCCAGCCAGACCTTCCCTGGGTCTTGTAGGAGCAGCCCTTCCCATGTGCCCTCCCCCTTCCTCTCTCTTCCACCAAGCCTCGGCTCAGCCTCATCCCTGTCACCCTTGTTCCCCTGCTTCACTCTGTTCTATGCTAAGAGAGGGTGTAAGCCCCCCTCCCACCTCCTCAGTGATTTAAGTCGGCATCAGGCATGCGGGGGAGGACAGTCCCTATAGTCTTGAGCCTCTGGGCCCTGTTCTTCAGCGCTGGGACTTCCTAGAGTCCCAGGAGCGGTTGTTTGAGGAGCTTCAGTGTTTCATCTCAGTTGGAGTGTGGAACCTTAATGGAGGCCCCTGTTCCCTTCATTTGGGAGAAAAGCCTCCGCTTTGCTGCCGTCACCTGCTTCTCTTGATCCCTACAGTAGAAGATGGGGACCTGTAGCCAACTGTGGGGAGGGAGTGTCTGGGGGTTTCTGTCAGCAGTCCAGAGGCCAGTCGGGGAGCAGGGCCAGAGGAGGGCCTATGGGGAGCACAGTGACCCCTTTCCTGCACCCCCTTTCTCCTCAGGAGGCCATCCTGCAGCGCTACCAGGTAAAGGGGGACCAGCTCCGCGTGTACCTGCATTACCTGCCTTCCTACTACCATCTGCACGTGCACTTCACGGCCCTGGGCTTCGAGGCCCCCGGCACAGGCGTGGAGCGGGCTCATCTGTTAGCGGACGTGATCGAGAACCTGGAGTGTGACCCAGACCACTACCAGCGGCGCACCCTCACCTTTGCCCTCAGGGCTGATGACCCCCTGCTCAGGCTCTTGCAGGAGGCCCAGATAAGCTGAGTCCAGCCCAGGGGCTGCCCAGCAAAGAGCACAGATGTGTGGATCGGGGACGGGGTCGGGGGGACCTGGGGAGGGGCTCGGGATTTTTAGCACCAAGTGAATTTTTTTTAAAAGATGTATTTTGTACTGGCTTATTCCTAGGATGTGAATAAAGTATTGGTCTCCTTTAGTGTGGACTGATGCCTGGGGAGGCAGGTGGCATGGGCAGAACAGGATAGGAATATCTGGGACAGGAGCCAAGTCTGGGGTGGTGGCTTCCGCTGACCCGGATATGTGCCAAGGGCTTTCTCTAAATCCCAGTAAGCACCATTCTTGGTGATTTCCATGTCCCAGATTGGGCGGTGCCTCTCCCTATCTTCGGTCCTTCCTACTCTGCTCTCTCATTCTCCTTCCTTCTTTCCATTTGCTGCATCTTCCTCGTGGTTTTCGAGGCGCGCGTGTCCAGGAGTTCCCCCAAAAAACCAAATACAAAAACTCTCTGGAAATCATCTATAGAGTGTTTTTGCCAGGGCTTCCTCTTGCCCTCCCCAGAACGGAGATCGCAACCCCGCCGATAAACTTGTTGACAAGGATGCAGGACTGCCGGCTGGCAGTGGGAGGGTTTTAATAGGAATCAGATGATGCAAGCCCAAAAAAGCTTGCCTTTGCCTCTATTATGTGGTCAGTGAGCTGGCCTTGAGTTTGTTATCTAGGGTGGAAGACAAAACAAACTCACAGAGAGCATCCGGAAGACCAAACACCAAACAGCCTGCCAAGGGCAAAATGATAGGGTTGTGGTGGCAGACGCAAGCTCCGAGGGGCTCGGCGTCGAGGTGTGACCAGCGACACGGGTCTCTGTCAAAGGATCTGGAGGCCAGTAAGGGATCCCAGAGTGAGGCTGGTAGCCTTGGGGAGCCAGCGGGGGCTTATCTGGGAAGGGTAACGTCATAGGCATGCAGGTGAGGGCATGCGGTTGGACACATAAGGCACTCACTTCAGCACGGGGGACGTGTGTGTATCACACTGCAGAGAGGGGCTGGCGTTGGCGTGTTAGACCCTCAGCCCCTCTGGATTGTGCTTCCTCTGGAGGCCTTCTCAGGATGTTCGCTTCTGCTAAGTGATAAGAAGGAAGCATAAGGTAGGGATGGCCCGTATTCTGCAATTCCTACACTGAGAACCAGTTAACAATTCAGAGTCAAAGGCTTATCAAATGTACATCGCAGGCCAGGCACTGCCCTGGAGACTGCTAAGTGGTGAACAAACAGAAGTGTCTCCCCCTGGAGCTGACATTCACCCCATAGCCTTGGACCAGACCCCAGGTGTCCCAAGCCTGTTCCCTTATGAAAGAACAGGGATGAGGATCTGTGAAGCGTCCTGCATGTAATTAACATGTTTTGGTGTTGCTTTCTGGTATGGTTTGACTTACTGATCAACTTTGGAGCTAGGCAGTGCTTTAGCTGTTGGGAAACCGAAGCTCCTACCCTCCAGGCTACTGGGGCAGACAGCCAAGCAAACTGTAGGAGTAAAAAGAGGCAGCACCCAGGAAGTTACCCTGAAAACAGGCATGTGGGAGAGGCTGGTGTACAAGGTCCCCTAGGAAGACCAACGGAACATGCTTGTGGGATCACAGTGCTTGGCTGGGTAGCTGACCCCTTGCATGTTTGGCAGGATAGCCCACGGGGAATAAGGCAGTGAGACCAAAGGGACTAGTGACAGGGAGAGGGATGGCACTGGGGGGCAGCTGCCTTCCTCCCCAGAAGGAGATGAAGCAGCAAAACGTCTGGCCAGTTTGATGGCTCGTTTTGTCCATGTACAAGAACTGTCGCAAAGATAATTGAGGGGTGCAGAGGAGTGGAGGGGATGCTGACTCAAGAGGCCCCTCCTTGCAGACAGAGTGGAGGGACCCAATCCCAGGAGCAACCTTTTCTCCTTGAAAGATCAGGTTCTGCGGTGGGGCTCTCAGCTGGCTTCACACACAGGGTACGTGCTTGGAAAAGACTGGCAGGTGGCCAACCCTGACCCCAAAACAAGACCGCTGGGGAACCTCCCAGGGGCCAAGGGTCTCCATCTCCCTGGGACTAAGCTGCCTCCCCAGACTTGACTTCCCAGCTCGATCTGTCCCAGGCTCCTCCTTCCTCTCAGGTTTACTCACCCATCCGACAAGTTTCTAGCAAACCTCTTGGATGGACCAGCACTGCCAGGCGGCACTGGGAACAGGAAGATCAAGACCTGCCAGCCTGTACACTGCCTGAGTGCAGCTCAGTGGGCTGGGGGAGCGTTGGATGAAACAGTAGGTAAGAGCTGTTCTAGAGAGGTTCTAAGGGCTTTGCTTCTTTGCCATGCTGGGAGGCGCTCCTCCTCCAAGACAAACTCAGTTTCGAGGGGAAGAAGATCGCTTCTCCCCTGGAGCCTGAGGCTGGAGTCACTAAGACCCAAAGAACAGCCCCGCAAGCTGCAGACTGCTCAGGGAGAGAAGACCTCAGGAATTCGACCTCCTGCCCCCAAAGGCCCCTGCGGTGGCCAGTGTCACTGCCCACTAGAGTGTTTGCTTCTCCTCCAGGAAACGGCTGGTCGGATGTGTGGTGAGCCATGAAACTGATCCTGCTGAGTCCCTGTCTGACATACACTGATCTGCTCTCATCACCACGTGAGACCGTGTCTTCGAAGCAACCCCACCTTACCTGAATCCTGGGGTCTCCGGCCGCAGCAAGAAACGGGCCGAGTCAAGGGATCAGTCACTGTCTGAACTCCCAGAGGCCCTCTTCTCGAAGACCCAAGCTTTCTGACCGCATGCCACTTCCTGTCAGTTCTAGGGAGTCTGCTCCCAGGGACCACAGGGGTCCAAGTGCACCCCCTCCACCACAGGCACCGTGGGTCTGGAGCAGGTCACAGCAACTGGGTCACCCCTCCACCCCCCCGAAGGCTTCCCCCTCAAGTAAAGAAACTCCACTCAACCCAGGTCTCCTGCTTCTCGGTCCAGGGGGATGCAGAGTGAGAACCACCCCCTCTCTGTCCTAGCTTTCCTCTTATTTTTTTTTTTTAAGATTTTAATTTATTTATTTTAGAAAGATGAGAAAGAGTGTGAGTGGGAGGGGCAGAGGGACAGCAGGAGAGAAGCCCAAGTACACGCCTCGCTGAGCTCAGAGCCCAACGTGGGGCTCGATCTCATGATCCTGCAATCATGATCTGAGCGGAAACCAAGAGTCGGACATTCAACTGACCGCACCACCCAGCCCCCCCTCCGCCCTAGCTTTCCTCTTGATGTCACTTTGCAGAACCACACATCCTGGCGCCCGAGAAAGCTTCCTGAGCGAGATCCAGTGTCCCTCGACGACCCTACCTTCACCAGCTAGCATAACACCGGCCCCTCTCCGGCAGCATGACATGCCCTGTGCGCTGCCAACAAGGCCTTCTGCATTTGACTCCGTGCCTTCCCTCTGCCTGCCTGTGTCCCTGTTCTGCTGGAGCAGTGGGAGATGTCACCCTTCCCAGGAAAATCCTGGATGTGTCACCATAACTGGCAGTCAGCCCTCCGTACTTGGCCTACTCTCTCCTCGATGTGGCTGCAGAAGGAAGGAAGCATGACTGCTATTGTTCCTTGGCTCCTTTCATTTTGCCCAAGTTTCCTCATAGAGCAAAATTGCTGAGTGGCCTGGATTTGCCAACATTCCTTCATGAAACGAAGAAAAATAACATTTCGGAACATGGACATGTGAGCTCTACTCTGCATGTCTTTGTTGAACACAGAGCCCCAGAGGGAGAAACAAATCGAGAAATAGTTACACACAAAATAACATTTGAAATTGTTTCTCTTGTAAGGCTTCCATACCCAAAACATTTTCGTGTATCTCTTTTCTTTCTGAATAGACTGCTGTAGATCGGCCAACTCTTCCTTCTCAGAAAGGACCAAAATCTTCATTCCAAGCATGTATATATGATCTTAAAATGTCCTTTTTTAAAGAGGATGATTGTCATTGGTGGTGGTTGTTTTTAAAATATCCTCACCCGGCAAAATAAATAAATGTTGGCAACCCTGTGTTTGTTCTAGCGCTATTATTAGTGGAATGATACTGGATTCTGAAATCTACACAAGCTTGAAGTTACCATGTTTTAACCACTTAAAAAATAACAGGGACTGAATTGATTTAAAGTGTTTCAATGCAATACACATGTTTTGCACATCTTCCCGAATATCTTTTTTAGGATTTTTAAAATTTATTTGACACAGAGAGAGAGATCACAAGTAGGCAGAGGGGCAGGCGGGGGTGGGGGGGAGCAGGCTCCCCTCTGAGCAGAGAGCCCGATGTGGGGCTCCATCCCAGGACCCTGAGATCATGACCTGAGCCGAAAGCAGAGGACTAACCCACTGAGCCACCCAGGTGCCCCCCGAATTTTTTTTTTTTTTTTTTAAGTTAGAATCTGGAGATAGACCTTACATGAGAGCTCAAAGGGTATTGATGTAGTGAGGAACCCAGGTAGTCATTACGAAGTAATGACAAAAGCAGTGAATGCCTTCCAAAAAAGGCAGAGGGGGCTGGGAGACTGTATGCAGAGAGAAGGCAAACTTCCAGGCTACACTTGCTAGCCAAATGGCCTGCACAAGCAGAGGCCGGGTGGTCAAGGCGGACCGTGGCTCAGCACGCTGGGATCTAGAGCGAAGCTTCTAGCACGACATACAAGTGCACAATAAGAACACGGGCCACTTCGTCCTTTGGGACCGTGATGAAGAAGTGAAAGTCCGAGCTAAGGGCACACGTCTGGGAGGCCATATGGTCTGATGGCTTCGGCACAGAATCTGCACCATTCCCCAGGTGTGATCACAGGCAATTCCATAACTGCTCCCAATTTAGCAATGGTAAGAGTGCTCCCTGTGAGGGGTTTTGTGGGGATTGAAGAAGAGCCTTTTGTAGACATAGTCGCCACGGGGTAAACGTGAGCTAGATTTTTCTTCCGTGAGAAGGACCAAAAAGGATGTAACCAGAGATACTTGGGCTAGATATTTAAAAGAACTTCCTGATGAGAAGGGCTGTGAAATCCTGGATTACGCAGCAGAGGGCACATCAACCAAGTGACTTTTGGGTAAAAAAGATAAACTGTCTGTGGTTAACTGACTGGCCCCAAGCAGAGGCGAGGGCTGCACACAAGGACTTCTTGATCTAATCCAGCCTAAAGGTTCCTGGTATGCCTTGGCCTACCAGCAGGTTTCTAAAACGACAACAGTGATGTCCCCTGCCTGCTATTGAGAACCCTGGGAAGAGCTCAGCCCTACGGTCCGGCCATACAAATCTGATATAAATAGGAGCTGAACTACCCTCCCAGAGTTGCTATTTTTAAAAGCGTCTGAGATGCTGGACTGGGTTTATTTCTTCCTCACACGGCATCTTGCTGTTCCCTCCTCCTGGTGGGCAGGAAGCTAACGTGGCACACGAGAGGGAGAGGAGCCAGAAGCCTGCGAGGCCCATTTGTTGAGCGGCTCTGGGCCTCCTACCCACACCCACCGCTTGCCAAGGAGGAGCCTCTGGGGGCCACGGCTTCCCCAGCTGATAAGCACCTGCCCCTTCTGTGGTGCCCCTCGCTCCTCTGCTCCTTCCCTCTGCTCCCAAGGCCCCTCTGGTTGCCCCAGTTCCTCTACCGTGGAGACAGAGCCAGAGAGGTCAAGGGAGGTAGAGGAAAAAGGAACGGAAGAAGCATGGCTCAAAGAGGGACCAGGACCCGGCGTGTTGCTGGTCAGGTTGTCTTGTTCTGTCTGTCCTTGGCACAGCTAGCTTCCGGGAAGAACAGTCTCCAGTTGTCAAACCCCTGCTGGCTTCATCATATGACCTCTTGCTGTGTCCTGCAAGGGTGCAAGGAGCTGGGTGGTGCTCAGATGGCTCCAGAACCATCCCCCATCCACACCCCCCCACCCCCCGGGATCAAAAGGCCCCAGAACTGCTTCCCCCCTGCACCACTGATGATATGGCTTCCAGGCAGCTAGCTAAGCATCTGGTTGTGCCATTAAGAAACCCGAAGGGGAAAGATCATGAGTAAGCACACTGCGGCCTGAGGGGAGGAGCCAGAATTACAGTTAGCTTCTGGGCACCGGGTAACCTGGGATCAGCGAGGGGCGGGGGAGATCTGACCACTTCCATAAGCTAGAGAAGGGATGCCGCCTGCATCACATAACACACACTTACATAGTGCATTGAACTTCCAGAGCAAGTTCCTGTCCACTGCCTAGTTTAATACCAACAATACCCTTTGACGAAATACAGTGATTTCTTTCTTTCTTTCTTTTTTTTTTTTTTTTAGTAAGAAAACTCAAGCAAGGCAGTGACAGAGGTAGATTTGGGAATCAGGACCCCAGGAGGGAGAGCTGGCCCTTCAGTTCTGTTCTCTGGTAGAGGGATGTTGGCGTGGCTCATGGCAAGAACCGCAGACTGGATTTAGATCTAGTTCATCAAAGGGTTAGCAAAGTTTAGAAGCTGGACGAGTCTCAGTTCAGCTTGGCCAGACTACTCACCTTGGTGCTCTGGGCACCTGATGACTCTCTTTGGGCCAGTTTTCCTGACTGTGAAACGAGGGGGTATCCCTTTTTTCCCCTTGACTGGCTCAGGGCACCGACTTTAGCCACTGGCTTCTTTCTACCCAGCTAAGCTTAGTTTAGGCCCCGAGCTTAATGCAGTTAAGTCTTTTTTGACTGAATGCTTGACGGACCAAGCCAACGGCACCATTCAAACATTAAGTTTGACATGGGTGGGATGCAGAAAGAACCTATCTGTGCAAGGTGTGATTTAGAACAAAACGGTCACCTATGGAAGAACTTGGAGGCTCACCCTGTTCACCTAAGCCTTCTCCACTTTGTTCCGGCAGAGCCTCTTGAACTACCTGTTCTCAACTAACAAGCCCTCCAGTTTCTTCTGAAGTGAACCTGAAGCTGGCAGGTCTCTGAACCCCCTTTGCACTTACTGTCAGTTACTCACACCTCACACTTAGCCACTTCCTGTCTTGCCTTCTTCTTGAACAGAAGTCCATTGTGATCATTCTCTCTGGGCCTGGACCCTAAGCTTCCTGGGAGACAGGAACCAGGTCTTAGACTTTCCTGGGAGTGGCAGGAGCCTCCAGCACCAGGCTGTTCCCACTAGGGGACCCACCAGGGGCTCAGTAAACACCGCTCACCCATGGAAGAACCACTCCCCTATGAAAGAGAGTGCCTCCGGGGCCGTGGGTTTCCTGAGGGTAACTTCTGGACTAGGTTTCTGAGCCTGCCCAAGGAAGTAGGGTCAGGAGCCTGATGGGGTTTCTCCTGGCGACAGTGTGCCTGGCGCCTTCTGTAAGGAACAGAAACCAAGCTTTCTCAAGGCCAAAATTGGGGTGCAAAAGAGGGGCGGCAGAGGGAGCAGTCTCGGAGCTGCAGGTGCAGACGAGGGCAGAGGAGAGGCCAAGGTCTAGGTCTACGGCACCTGGCGGGGCCCAGGGCGGGGATGGGGGGGGTGGGCTCCCGGAACAAGGTCCTCCCCCTTCCGTGCCTCACTTTGCAGAGCGAGCGAAGGACGCGGTTCACCACGTGGGAGAGCCGAGAACCCTTTGTTGGGTCTCATTGTTCCCAGGAGAGTGCGCGGAGGCTGCGCTGGGCACAACCATCCTGGCGCCACTCACAGGCAGCGCCCGCCCGGGTTCTACCCTCACCCCATCCGGCCTCCCCTTCCGTCCCTCCGCGCCCACCCCGTGCACCCCGGCTCCTCGGCCCCGGGCCTCCGCCGCTCCCACACCGTCCCAGGCCGGCAGGCGGGAGCCCCGCCCGCGCGCGGCAGCGCCCCAGCTCTTCCTCCGCCTCCCCGCCCTTCCTCCGCCTGCCCGCCCGCTCCCCGGAGTCGGCTCCCCGGCAGTGTGCGCAAGCGTGTCCGGCCCCTTCCCCGCCCCCCGACCGGGCCCGGGCCCCGGCCCCCGCCTCCCCGCAGGCGGACTTGCCCGCTCCGAGGCCCGCCCCGCGCCCGGGACAGGGACCCGGCCGAGCGGAGCCGCCGCGCCAGCGCCGCGCCGCCAGCCCGTGCGCCTAGCGGATCGGAGCTGTGCGCGAAAGTGTCGTGCCCCGCCCCGCTCCACCCGCGAGGGTGAGTACGCGGCGGCCGGCCCCGTGGGGTCCGGGGGGAGGGCGGGAGCCCCGCGGGGGCCTGGCTGTCTGGTCCCCTCCTCCGTCGCCCCGCGCCGCCGCGGCCGGGGGGAGGTGGTCGGCCCGGCACGTGGGCGCAGCGCAGGGCCGGCCGGGGTGGGGCGGCCACAGCCCCGGGATCCCTTTCTCTGGACCAGATTTTCGCGGGAAGCCGGTGTTTGTCTCCCTTGGAGTGAGCCACCGGGATGGTCCTCTTTTCCGGAAAGTTTCTAGCCCCCACCCCTGCGCCCCTGCTCAAGAGGCGTCCCCACCTTCAGCATCCTCTGAACCCTGGTGTCTCGCACAACTGCCCCCACGGAGTCCAGGAGATCCGTAGGCTGGCTTGGCTAGAGGTGACGGGCTTGGCTGGGTCCATCCGTGTGCAGGAGTCGCAGGGTCGCCAAGCAGAGCCCAAAGGTGGGAGTTGCAAGCTGCAGGCAGGTGGTGCCCGGGATACCAGGTCCCCGTGGTGGGGGCCTTTGAGCCTAGGCCCCTGTGCCTCCAGGCAGCCTGGGTGGTGGACAGTGGGAAGGGATGGGATTGGGGTGAGGGTGGGGTCCAGCTGCGACCGGACTCCTGGGGTCCGCTGTCTGCCTCTCTGGGACCCTTACCGCAGGCACCTCCTGGCCTGCCCAGAGTTGCCAACATGTCTGCCAGTAACTGCCCCCTCCACCGCCAGTCTTGGGGGGAAGCTCCCTCTGGGCCGTGGGAGGCCTGATGGACAGCTGCTGCTTCCTCTGTTCCACAGAGCCAGTCCTGAAGGCCTTGCTTAGCTAAGGGGCTCCTTCTGGAAGGCGGGGGGTGAGGGGTGTAGGCAGTGTTCAGGTGCTCAGCTGTGCTTGTCTGACCTCATGGCCACCCACGGGCGGGCACCCCCCACAGGCTTCTGAAAGCCTGTGCTTTCCACCACTGGAGGGAGGCACAGCGAGAAAGCCAAGTTCAGGCTGACTTCTTCCCAGAACCCTGGGAACGGGCCTGGTACGGGCCGGGTTGTTGTACGAGGCACAAGCCCAGGCCGCTTTCTCCTGAGCTGCGCTCTGCCCCGCCTCCTCCAGGCCCTGCTGTGGCCTTCACGAGGGTGATTTTAAATACGTTGATGTGTGTGAAGTGCTCGGAAGGGTACCTGCGCGAAGGAAGAGGCGTGCGCTGAGAGTGGTGGAAATGACCTTGTGGGGTCTTTTCTCTTTGCCTGGAGGGGTGGGCCTGAGCGGAGGGAGCTCTCCGACCTTGCTCTGCTCCCCTCTCCACTGAGGGCTCTCTGGACCATCCCTCAGCATCGCTGCGCTGGGTGGGAGATCTTGGCTGTCCAGGGGCCCCTGGGTTTCGTCAGGCGGTTGCAGGAGAGCCAGGATCTGAGGCCAATCCCTCCTCGCTCCCCAGCTCAAGCTGAGGGGGTGAGGAGGGGCGCATAGTTGGAAGAACTTAGGAAGGGAAAGTACGATGCTGGGACTGTGGGCTAAGACGGCGTCTGTAGCTCATGCGTGGGTTACTGCTCAGGGATCCCCTTTCCTGGGAGCAGAGATCCAGGCCGTGGAAAGCCCATGGTGCCTTCTCGGATACCTTCCCTTCTCTCCCCAAAGCAGTGACTTGCTCACCACTCCTCAGAAACAGAGTTATGTGGCCCCCTCCACCCTCTCAGCCGTTTAAGGATCCAGTTTTCTGGGTAGAACCAAGAATCTGATACTTTCTGGAATTGTAACAAATTCTGGGAGAGACCCCCCCCCACCCCCACCACTCCCTGGCTGAACTTCCCCAGCAGGAGCAGAGAAGTTGGACCCCCTTCCTCTGTTCCAGCTTCACCTGTGGGCATTCTGTAGTTACCCCACGCTGGCCTGGCCCCTGCCCTCTCTTGGGTGCCCCCTCGGACCCTACCTGGACGCATTCTCTGGGTCTCACTTCAGAGAGGCTGCCCAGTGGTCCTATGAATTCCTCCTGTCAGGATGATTTACACCTTCTGTCTCGGGGAAGGGCTCGCTCTACCTTAGAATAATACAAAATGGTTCCACAGCCCACAGGGGAGGGAGAGCTCCAGCCTCCTGAAAGGGACCCTTCAGATCAGTGTCACAGAACATTCCAGAGGCTGAGGGCCAAGTCTGCTGATGGAAATCAAGGCAGGCACCAGAACCCATCTGAGCTCCCAAGCCCCTGGGGATGGACCCTGGCCTCTGGAGAGCAGGGCAGTCAGGTAGTGAGGGAAGGGTGCCCAGAAAACTTCTAGAACTTTCTCTCCGTCACCTCCCCACCCACTGACTCCTCAGCTGCCCCGTGGTGAGATATTCCCTGCCTCCGCCACCCCACCTCCCCACCCCCTGCCAGCAGCTAGCTGGTGCTTCCCTTACCCCCGCCCCCTGGGCCCTCCTTCCTTCTTAGGGTGTGGGACCTTGACCTGAAACTTCTGGTTGCCTTGAGAAAAGGATGAGCCCTCCTTCCTTCTTAGGGTGTGGGACCTTGACCTGAAACTTCTGGTTGCCTTGAGAAAAGGATGAGCGTAGGTAGATTTTGGAAGCTGTGGTCCTTTGTTTCCCCTCTGCCCTTTGGTTCTCCCTTCCCAGAAGGGCTCAGCACTCCCGCGTCCATGTTCTGAGGGCCCCTGGGTGGGCTGCCGGCCACCCTCGGCCTCAGAATCACCCCTGACCTTTCCCACATTCCCAGCGCATGTGTGTGTGTGTGTGTGTGTGTGTGTGTGTGTGTGTGACTCTTTATGCTACAGATGGAGGAAGTGGTTGAACCTAGCTGCAAGTGGGTGAGGCCTGGGCCCCAGCCCCGTGCCCCCAAGCCCACAGAGGCTGAGCTCTGTCAACGGCTGGCGTGGGGTCAGTTGCTTTCCAGGGTGAGGAGGGCCTTCAGCCTCTAGAACTGCAGCTTTTCTTCTGGTCTTGACCCCTTGCCTAGGACCAGGAGACATACAGACAGCTCCTGACACTCTTTCTGCCCACCCCAGCCCTGCAGAGCTGCCCTGTGGAAGGATGCTGGGATGACTCCAGAGTCTGAGGCCCCGGCTTCTGCCCAGCAGGGAGGAGGGGCTGCTGCTAGGACTGAGGGCAGGTGCAGGCCTGGTGAAGCCCTCAGTGTCTCCCCGGGCCTCAAGTGTGATGAGGCCAGGCAGCAGAAGCCCAGAGGCAGCTGTCCTTGTGTGGAAGGATGGTTCCTCCTTCCTGCGTGGACTTTCCCTCTGCAGCCCAGCCGAGTGGGTCACGGGCTCCGGGTTCTGGTTTCCTGGGGTGGGATGGGGAGGCTGGGGGTGGCTGGAGAGGACAGGGTCCCGTTTGCAGAGGGCTGGGCCCATATGCTGTTGCTTCTGCCTTTGATCCAAATCCTCCTGCAGGAGGGTGTGGGTTCCAGGGGCTATAGCTGTGTTCCTTGTGTCCACCGCCTGCCCCGTGTCCTCCTCCCTAGCAGCCTCTGTGAACACCTGTCCTTACAATAAAAAAGACTTAGCAAATAACACAAGTACTTACCATGTATCAACCAAGCGCTTCTCTCTCTCTCTTTTTTTTTAAATATTTTATTTATTTATTTGACAGATATCACACGTAGGCAGGGGTTCCGTAGGCCGGTTCCCTGGTGAGCAAAGAGCCGGAGCCCTCCGGACCCCCCCCCACCCCCCCAAGGACCCTCAGATCAGGACCTGAGCTGAAGGCGGAGGCTTAACCCACTGAGCCGCCCAGGCACCCAATCAAGCACTTCTTAAAAGCCTGGCCCAATAAGCTTAACAAACGAACAAAAGAAAAGGATGTGCCGGAGGCTTATTTCTATCCCTTCCTCTAAGCCTCACACACACCTTTCATTCAGCCCATTTATCTGTGTAGAAATGAGGCTCTGGCAGTTGAAACTTCGGCCAAGGTCACAGCTCCTAAGCAGCCGAGCGAGCGGGGGACTTGTGTCTAGGGCTGTTTTGGAAACCTGCTTTTTGCAGTTGAGCTCTCCACTGCTCCCCCAAACTCATTTCCCCGTCCTTTGGTGCCTGAAGAGGCTCAGAGCTGTGAAGGGCTTTGCTCAAGGCCACAGTGTGTTGGTGACAAGGCCGACCACAACCTCCGCCTCGCCTCCGGACTCCCAGCCCAGAGCTCTTTGTGCCGACCCAAACCCCACACCTCTCCCTGCCCCCGGTGGCACCCCTGCCCAGAGCGCAGGCTCCCTGCTTGTCAGCCCTCTGGGTCCGCTGGGCAGGGCTCTTCTCTCTCCCTCTCTGCCCTCCGGCCATCTCCACGGCCATCTCCACGGCCTACCTCCCCGCCCCTACCGGCCCCCACCTCCTCGCCCCACCCCACCCCCGTAATTGCTTCCATCTGGCCCGCCAGCTCCTATCCTTTGGAAATGTGGCTCCCCGGCTGCCGCCCACAGGGCTGCAAGGCCTCAGCCGCCAACCTTGGCCACACGTGGGGAAGGAGAGGGGCCCTACAGGTCCGAGCTCGGGGACCTGGGCCAATGAGGCTGCCCCCAGGGTCCAGGGTCTGCCATTCCCAGATCCCTGCCAGGCGGGAGCACCTTTGGTCCAGACCCTCCTCGACACCGGTCCTTGCCTGGCTCCTGGCAAGAGAAGCTTTTTCTAGAGAGCAGCTCTCAGTCCCCAGGGGTGGGGGTGGGGGTGGGGGTGAGCTTCCCTTTGGCCCCGCCCACAGGCGCCCCTCCCACGGCCCCACTGCCCCCGCCCCTGCAGGTGGCTCAGGTCTTGGGGAGGGAGGCCTGGTTGGAAGGGACAGCAGGAGAGAGCGAGGGTGCGCTCTGGGGTCCACTGCCAGAGGCTTCTGGAAGGGAAGCGAGCAGGGCAGTCACAGCGGCAAAGACTGAGGAACCCGGGAGCTCTGGTCAGGTGAGCATGGGGTCCGCTTGTTTCTGTTGGTCCCAGGTCATTGGCTCAGAACGAGCAGAACTAGCGATGCATCCTTCTGTTTTGTGTCATTATAAAGTAAAACCTGCATCTTCTCCCAGGGCCTCTGATGCCTTGTTGACTCCCTTGCCTCAGGCTCTGCTGAGGCCAGCTGGGCCCTCGATGGGGCCAGCTGGAGATTTCGGGAGCACACTTCTGCCTGTGGAGGGGGCACGTTGCCCATCATCAAAGATGTTGAAGCATAGACCCGTGACCTTGACAGGGACAGTCCAAGGGAGATGCAGGCCTAGGAGGGGTGTGTTGGTGGTGTGCAGCGGGCTTGAAAACTTTTAAGGTATTTTCTCCCCTGAGATTTTAGGATTTTAGTGGAAGCTCCAGGTCTGTCTTGCTCACTGCTATATTCATGGTTGGAATGATGTATAGCAAACAGTAAGTGCTCGGTAAATATTTGTTTGATAAATGTATAGAAGAGGTACCTTGGGTTTTCTCTGTCTTCACTGTGTTCCTGCTTTCCTTCCTGCTTTTCCTGAGGTAAAGGAAGAAAGCTGCCCTTTTGACAGGCGAGCTGTCTGTCCAAGAAGGGCCTGGCCTGGCCCCGCTCGCTGCCAAGCTTCCCCCCCACCCCCACCCCCAACCCCAACCCAGGGCCTCTCTAGGCGCTGGAGAGGGAGGCAGGAGGCACAGGTAGGGATGGACAGGAGTCTGCTCCCTGAGGAGGGCCTGCCCCTCATTCTGCCCCCTCCCCGGGTGCAGCTGGCCCCATTCCTGTTCCTGTCTCCCCTCCTCAGCCCAAACTTGAGGTACTTGGCACAGACGGGTCCTAATCTCCCCTCTTGTCCTGACATCGGTCCTCTCCTCCCGTTCGGGGCCAAGAGAGATGACCCTGGGGCTGGATCCCCTCTCCAGTGTCCACTTAGGAGGTGGGGTTCACCCCTATTCTTGCTTCAACCCTAACAGCTGCTCTTCGATGCTTTCTCAAAGGCTTTCCGCATAAAATCACATGTGAAAGTAGGACAGAAGGTTTTCTGGACTTTAAAGAGTTTTATTTGGAACCCCCCCCATTCAACCCCATTAAGACTTTTATTTTCCCAGTAGCATGCCACTTGTGTTCTCATCTCCTCTTTGCTCCATCTGCCCCCCTCCCCTGTGCCGCCCCTGGCTTGGCTACTATGGGTAACCTCTTCCTAAATGGCGAGTGTCCTTCAGCATCCAACTCGAGGCTCTGCTCTCGGAAGCCTGCTGGACTGCCCAGCTCCTCCTGTGTGCCCCAGTGCCCTTGGGTCTCACTCTTGCCACGTATGGGGACGGGGTTAGGGGAGACCCACTGCCCTTGGGTCCCACTCTTGCCCCATACAGGGACGGAGTTAGGGTTGAGCCATGCTCTGGGTGGTGTGGTGGAAGTGCCAGGCTTGTCCCCTTTCCCGGCTCGCTGGCCTCAGGCCCTCGGGTCCCTCCCCTGAGGAGCCCACACTTCTGAACCAGAGAGTGTTTCCAGTGATGCCCCAGTACGTGGAATCCAGGAATGCCAGGCCGCCATGTCTTCTGGGGTTCAAGGGGGGGCCCAGATGCTGAAGAGTGTCCGACGGCGGGGCCCGGCGGCCAGAGGCAGGTGGCCGGGGGTGGGGGGAGCCACTCACTGCGGATGGCACCCTTTGTCTCCTCTCTGTCTGCGCCCAGGTCTGTAACCTCTGGCCGGTGTCAGGTGGTGATTAGTGCTCCATCAGCTGGTCTGTGAGTTGAGCTCGTGGCATCTGCCCCACCTCCCAGGTTTGGGAGGCCCAGGGAGGTAAACATTTGCAGGTTGGGAGAGGCCTTGGAAGTCACCACGGGGCAGGACCCGCCACTGCCTCCCTCCCTGAGGTGTCCCAGCATCTGGAGCCTCGCTGCCGCATAGTAGCAGCTCTGTAACTGTTTCTTTTTGCAAATGAGGGAGCTGAGACTCAAAAAAGTAACTTGCTGTTCAAGCTCCCTGAGGGACTCCCCACATGTAGGAGTCGGTGTCAGGAATGAGCCTGGGTCCCTCTGCCCCTCCATCCACCCCCTGCTCCCATCTCATCCCTTTCTCTGAGGTCCTGACATCATCCAGGCCCCAGAAACCAGGATGGGCTCTACTACCCCCAGGGGCATGGCCGACAGGGGACTGGGTGGGCTAGGACACGTTCTAGAAATGTCTGCTGCCATCCTGCTTCTCTAGGACCTGCTCTGTCCTCGGAGGGGGCTAGCCCCGGCCTGGCAGGGGGGAGTGTGCTCTTGGAGGGGGGGGCCATCCTCCCGGGCTGTGTGGGCCCTTCTCCCCACATCACTGTCCCCCTTCTCCGGTGGTCTGCTCCTTGGTCCTTTTTTTCCTCTTTTTTTTTTTTTTTCTTTTTCTCATCATTTTCTGCCTTCCCTTCTTCCCTCTTCCTCCCTTCCCATCTGACACCTCTTCTTTCCCCTTCTGTCCTCCGGAGTTTCCCACGCTCCTTGCCTCAACATCTAAGTGGTCCTGACATGGCAGCTGGATTTCCAGCGGTCTGGGAGGTTCCCTTCTGGGCTTTAGGGGTTCAGGAGCGCCTACTGTTGTTGGCAGCTCCAGAATTTTCGAATGAGATGGTTCTTCCAGCAGTTGGGCTTGGTGAAGGGATAGTGCTGGCCCAAAGGAAACTCAAAGTAAGCTTACACTCTGCTCCCTGGGCCCTGACCCACCTCCCTGGATGTCCTCCTGGGCGGGAAGGTGGGACCTCGTTGGAGAGCCTGAGGGTCTCCCAAGAAGAGTGGGCTGGTGGAGCTTCTCTGGCTTCTGATCTCTGCCCTCCTCCCTCCTCTCCCCAGAGCTCCAGCTCTTTCCCCAGAGGGACCTGCTGGGATGGAGGAGGCTGGTCAGAGCAGGGAAGAGATTTCTGCCCAGACACCTTTCAGGTGAGCCCACACGGGGTGTGTGTGTGTGTGTGTGTGCACGCTGTAAGCGTGTGCATGAGTGTGTACGTGGGTTGTGCAGGAGAGAGAGAGCATGGGCATGCATCCATGTGTGGACAAGAACACAGGTGGGCCTGTGGGAGTCTGTGTCCTCTTCTCCCACCCCCCTTTCCAGGCCTGCTTCTAGCCCAGAGTTCTCCTCTCTGTGGTCTTTGTGACCGGGCTTTGTACGGGGCTCTGTACTGTCTTGTGGGCCAGCTGGTCCCCTGCTGCAGTCCCACGCAAGGATGACTGATCTCTGGCCACCCATTTAGCTGCCTGGGGGCCTTGGGCCAGCATTTGCCCCCTGCCTTCCAAAATGGAGGCACGTGGGGGCTTCCTGCCCAGCGTCTCAACTCTGCCAAGGCGGAGGGAATGGGGAACAGCTGCGTTGGCCGATTCCGGCTCCGTATGGATTTGGTTTGACAACAAAGCTCCCTCTGTGTGTTCTCAGGCCCCTTACATAACCCGAGGGTGGGGCGTTGGGGGGAGGCAGGCAGGAGGAGGTGGAGATGGGGACAGGGAGACACCGGGACAGGATGGCTGGAAAGGGGACAGGGACACGGGGAGGAGCGCGAAGGGGAGAGAGACAGAGAGAGAGAGAGAGAGAGACCATTGGGAAGGAGAGAGAGGAGGAAACAGTGTGTTTTGACCCTACAGTTCTACTTGCCATCTTCAAAAGTGGGAATGAGCTGGATCTCTAGGTCTTCTGACTTTTGCCCAGTTGATGCCTCATCTTCTCCTTGAGCCCCACCCACCAGCCCCGGACCCGCTGAGGAAGGGCTAGGGATCTGTCTGGGAGGAAAGGTTTGGGGCTGGGCAAACCCCCCACCTCACCCCCGCCCCCGTAGCTGAGCACTTTCCATAAAGAAGGGAGTCATTTTCTTCCTCTGCTCTTGGGCTGCCATTCACTACTCCAGGCCCCTGGCCCGGCTCCAGAAGCCCCTCTGGTGATCCTCTTTGTGAATGGCAGGCATTACCTGTAGCCTGTCAGGCTGCTCCAGGCCCCCGTCTGGCTCCCCGTCCCTAGCCTCCCGCCCAGGACCTCCCCACAGCTCCAGCCCTCTCCCCACCCCATCGGAGGCCTGTGGCCCTGTCCCTGCACTGCCCCCTCTGTCAGTAATCAGACATTCTCTTCTCACCATCACTATCCCTGCAGCTGTCCAAATAGAGTGAGAAGAAAATGTTCTCTTTCTGGAACAGCTGGACTGACAGGCCGGGAAGGCCAGGTGAGCCGGCCAGGCTTGGGGGTGGGCGGCACCTTGTCCCAGGGCTCTGCTCTGCCAGCTCCCGGGCAGGAGAAAACAGACACTTGGAAGAGGGCAGGAGGACTTGTAGGCCTTCCGGTGGGACCAGGGTCCCCGTGGCTGTGTGGTCTCCTGGGTTTTCTCAGGGTCTGCGTCTTCCCTGTGCCTCAGTTTCCCTGAGTCCTTATCTGGCACCAAGCTTCTTTGAAAAAAGCCTCTGGATCCCATTTAGCCCTGAGGCAGTGCTTGTCCCAAGGTAGTGGTGGATTAACAGGGCTGTATTCTTGGAAGCTGAAAACAGGGAGGACTCCTGAAAGGACCAAGGAGGAGCTCTGGCAAGGCCCCAGATTTAGGGTGCTCGGGCACTTGGTTTGACCCCTGGCACCGCCCTCAGTTAGATTTAGGGTATCTGCCCAGGAGGTATCCCATAGGACCTGAGCCATAGCTCCACGGAGAGGTGTGGGCGAAGCCCAAACCTGTCGAACGAGCCCTAGACTCTGGAATCCTCAGTCCCCAGGCCCTGAGCAGCTTGTGCCTTGTCCTCCCACCACCTCCCCCAGGTCTGGGATGATCCTGAAATTGCTAACGCCTCAGGGCTGGAGACATGAAGGCCTGAGTGGGGCAGGGGGATGGCTAGGGGAGGGCCTAGGAGTTTCCCGATTTGTGGGGGAAGGGGGGTAGGCCAGGAGGACAGTCCCTCTCCAAAGGATCAGGGTTAGGTGCCCGTGCAAAGAGGCCAGGCCAGGAGGATGGTGAGTGAGGGCGCCAGGCGGGGGTACCCTTCCCTGGGGCCAGCTGCCTCTGGCCCGTGCATGACGGAGGTCCCAGGCTGCCCTGGGACACTCCCCAGCCCTTCTGGGGATATCCTTATGAGGCTGTGAATCTTCTTCCCATCTGCTCCCCTGCAGCCCCTGTGCCCCAGTGCCCAGCTCCCCCAGTACCTCTGAGCATGACAGGAGTGGGGCTTCCTTGCTGGGAGATGGGCTTGGCCTGGCTGAGGGCCAGGAGTCCAAGGTTTCTCTTTACTCAAATTTCAGAGGTGAAGAGAAGGCCCCAGAGGGCCGGCTTAGCCACTCCCTGCTCCTCTGGAAGCTCCCGCTCCCTGGCTGGGAGCCCCAGGGACCTGTAGCCTGACAAACAAACCGGCCACAGCTGAAGGTGAAGGTGAAGCTGGGTGGGCAGCGCCCTCGGCCGCAGGATGGGGGAAGAGAGCACCCTGGCCGAGGGGGCCCAGCCGACCTCAGAAGCTGTACGTTGGGGGGAATGGGCAGGGAAGGAGAAGGAATGAGGGGTGTGTGCCTGTGTGTATGAGTGTGTAGGGTTACTACGTTCCTCTGTGTTTCCATGTCGGGTGTGGGTGTGCCTCTGAGCAGAGAGCCGTGCGTTTCTGTAGAGATGCGCTTGTAGGTTTTTGACACAGGAGGGTTCCAGCGGGCAGGAGTAGGGTGGGCTTGAGGGGTTCAGAGTGTCTTTCTGGGGCCTCCCGGCTCTGGGTTATGGGTGAGGCTATGGACATTCAGATTGGCTGCACATTTACCCTGTGGGAGAGCCCTGGGGGTGGAGGTAGGTGTGGGTCCCCTCTGATCGTGCCAGCCAGCCCTCCAGCCAGTGCTCCTACCGGCTGTGCTCTGGGCTCTGCCCCGAGGGACCTCGGCTCCCCCCAAGGGTCAGCACCTTCCCCAGCAGCACCTCGAATGCTAGCCAGGCGTCCCCTTACGTCATCGCTGACCTTGTCCTTGGAGGAGAGTCGGATCAAGGAAGGTCTCACCGATGTGCAACAATCTTAAAAGGGCCTGTCTTACTGGCGTCCCCCTTCCCAGGGGACAGGCTGTGACCAGAAATGCAGTCTTGGTTTTTCTTCTTCCAGGTTGCATTCTTGTCCAGGGCCCCACCCAGGGGCCCTAGTGCCACCCCTGAGCATATGCGCCCACCCTGAGCCCCACTCTCAGCTCCTCTCACTCTGTCAGGCTCCTGCTGGGAATTCAGGAGTGGGTCCTCCCCTGTGGACACCCTGAAGCCTCCCTGTTGCAGAACCGCCATTGCGGGGCAGTGTGCATCACCAGGGGAGAGAGGTCTCCCTGCTGTTCCGTCTGGAACAGCCATGCTGAGAGCCACCCTTCTTGGGCCAGAGCTGGCATAGTGTTCACCTCCCTTGAGGTCCCAGGACTGAACATGGCCCTGCCCTGTCCCCAAGTGGGGACTTGAGGAGCACCTGCTGGAGAGAGGACAACCAGCAGAGGGAACATCACTCTGGAAAGAAGTGAGGAGGCCTTCTGCTTCTGGAGCTGCTAGGGAGAGGGGGTGCTGGCCAGCGGAGGGGGCCCCGTCTGGATCCCCTTGGGATGGCCATCAGGTGGGAGTGATCAGGGCCCCGGGCACCTTCTCAAGGACGTGATATACCCAGAGAGAGAGTGGGAGCGGCTTTTCCAGTGAAGCCTGCTCTCTCTCTTCCACCCTACGCTTCTCACACCCCAGCAGTGCACCTAGGGTCTGGCCAGTACAAGGGGCCTGAATTTAGTGCAGACCAGTCTGGGTGGCAGTGTCTCTGCCTCTCTCCCTGGGTGGCTGCGTGCGTCCTGTGTCGTGTGTGCAACGGGCCCAGCAGCTGGGAGAGGAGAGCGTGTTCATGGTTACAGTAGCAGGTGGGAGCTGCGTTGTGGACCCCTCCCTTTGCTGGGATGGGGAAACCTTGGGTGGAGAGGAGCTGCGGTGCTCTGGGGCAGGCCTGGACCAGGAACCCCTGCAGCTTCCTTTTGCCAAGTGCCCGGTGTCAGCCTGGCCGGAGCTAAAGCTTCAGGCTTCCAATCCCAGGATGGCTTTCAAGGTTCACACATCTTCCAGAACGTGCCCTCGTGACCTGCATTTCACAGAGGAGGAATCTGAGGCCTTGAGAGATCTAGGACCTTGTCCAGGGATGCCTGGACCTTACTGCGGAGGCTTGGTTGGACCTTGGGTTTGTGTCCAGAACCCTTTCCTCTGCCTCCAGGATGCCAAAGGTGCTCAGGGGTCTGGGGACGGGGGGAGGGGTGGCTGGAGTTTGGGCTCAGGCTGACCCTCTTGGGGAACAACAAAGGAGGATGTGAGTTTTCCTGGGTAATAGGGCACCTTCAAGCCCTGGAGCTGTCCTGGGACCACACGAGCTTTTGATGCATGATATCAGCTCATTGGGTGGTCCCAAAGCTGGTAGTGATTCAGGGGAGACAAAGATGGCGATCCGACTTCTGCAGAAACCACACTGCCTTGGTGATAAGGGTCTGTTTGTGCACATAGCCACGTGTGTTTGGCAAAAAACGTGGCACTTGGTGGCTTTGCCGGCTCCCAAGCTGAGCCTCTAGCAAGCCCCTGGCGCCTCGGGTGCTCAGGTCTTTGCAAAATAAGGGCCTGGGGTGCTTTCACTTGATGAAATTTTCTGTCCTCACTTGTTCTGCTCATGCATTTTAGACGTCTGTTCGTTTCCGTGTTTGTCAATGACCTACCATGCGACAGGCATTAAATTTGGTGCTGGAGATGGTGTGGACCGCATGGAGTCCTGCTTTCTCGGGGTGTACGGATTCATGAGTACAGGACATGGCGTGGTGTTGTTGCTACAAAGGGAAAAAGATGGGGTAAGGATGCAAGTGTGGGGGTAGAGAGGAGACTCCTGGCTGGGTGGGCTGGGACCGTGTGCTGGGAGCAGCACAGGAGAGTGGCCGGGACAAGGGAAGCCAGGGAGGGAGGTTCAGGCTTGGGATTCCAGATCCCCACATTGGCACTGCAGGCAACCGCTGCCCAGACAAGGACTCAGATGTCACACTGTTGGCACTGACTGCAGCCCCCTCCCCCGCCCCGACCTTCAGTCCTGCCTCCATTCTCAAATGGGGCTCGGGGTGTGGAGGGGGCATGCAAGCTAAAACCCTCCTTTGGGGAGGGGAGGGCGTGTTTAGGAAGCGTCGGGGAGGCCTGGCCGTCATCCAGGACTTTCTCAGTCCAGTGAATAGTCATTTGTGCGTCGCTTAAGGTTCAATGTTTATTTCTTTGCTTTTGATCACGGAACAGACTGACTAAAACATACTGTTTCTTCAGTGATGTTTTATCCACTATGCATTCCAGACAGCTGCAGCTTTTGGATTCCACTTAGCACATGAGAAAGGAGTATGGCTAATAGTCACCATTCACGGAGCATTTCCCATGTGTCTTTTCTCCATTATCTTGCTCACCAGCCCAGCAAAAAATCGTGGTAGGGGCTCTTTACCTCCAGATTGGGAGACCGAGGCTTCGGGGTTCAGTCCCGGTGGCCCGTCCCCGAGGCACAGCTCTGGGCCAGAGGAGGCCGTTCCTTGTGACCTGCTCGCCGGCACGAATGTGGCCATCCCCGTGGGCCCTGGACAGGTGCCGTGTGCGAGGGATAGCCAGGAGGCCGGTTCTGCACAGGCACCCGGGCAAGTTGCCAAGGTCAGGAAGAGGGTGGGTGTGGGCAGAGCAGGGATTGGGCTGGTGCGCCAGGTGACAATGTCACCTTGAACCCTGCCTCCACGCTCAGAACCCAGACTGCCCGGGGGGGGGGGGGGGGCAGGATGCAGGGAGGAGTGGGGACTTCCCCTCCCTGTTCCCTTTGAGACCTTGGGACAGTGCTCACCTGTGGCTGTCCCTCAGAATGACCAGGGCCCTCCGCAGGCATCCCAGACTCCCTGAGTTAGCCTCTCCGAGATGGAGGCCAGGAAGCGTCTGCTGCTTTGAGTTTCTATGCGTGCTTCCTGTGCAATCGCAGACATGGCCTGGTCCAGCAAGGTCCGAGAGGAACGCAGTGGGAACCACAGTTGCAAGCCACATACGTAAAAATCTTACAAAACGCTAAGTTAGCGTCGCCCGGCCGGCTCAGTGGGAAGTGCATGCCTCCGTTGATCTCAGGGTCGTGAGCTGAGCCCAACGTTGGGTGTAGAGATTACTTAAAATAAATAAAATTTTATGGGGTGCCTGGGTGGCTCAGTCAATGTAGTGTCTGCCTTCAGCTCGGGTCATGGTCCGGGGGTCTTGGCATTCAGCCCTGCGCTGGGCTTGCTGCTCAGTGGGAAGCCTGCTTCTCCCACTCTCTCTGCTATTCCCAATGCTTGTTCTGTCTCACTCCCTCTCTCTCTCTCTCTTTCAAATAAATAAATAAAATCCTGAAAATAAATAAGAAAATAAAATTTTAAGATATGTTAAGTTAGCCACATTTTTAAAGAGTAAAAATGAGGAAGTGAAATAAATTTTACTATTTTAACCCAGTAGAGCCAAAATATTACCGCAGTGCATGATCAATATAAATCATGCTTAAGGTGATGGTTCCCTTTTATTTTTGTACTGAGTGTTTGAAATCTAGTGTATGGTTTCCCCTTACAACAAACTCAGTGTGGACCAGCCACCCGGCAAGGACTCCAGAGCCACAGCTGGCTGGGGGCCACCATGGGGGAACGGGGCAGGGCTGGTGCTGTCCTCTGCTTTCAGAAGAGGCCTCTGGAGGCCAGAGGAGGGAGGGGACTGGCCGCTTTGGTGGTGACCTGAGTTCAAGCCCCAGCTCCGGTAGTACCTTTAGCTTTGGCTCCCTGGGGCCGAATTCCTAGGCTCCTGGGTGGGAGGTCTGAGGAGGGAAGCCTGTCCCAGAGCCCCTGCGGGGGCGCCCTGAGGTAAGTCTGCAGCCCCACCAGATTTTTCCTTTTCTGATCCTAGCTCTGAGTCCGTCCGGGGTTGATTGTCTACCCATCACACAGCTTCAGGTTTCTCACCCAGACAATGGAATTCAAAGCCTCTACCCCACCCGCGCACACACCAGAAGCATGATTTTCAAGTGGTTCCCTCTGGTGTCTTGTGACCGGCAGCTGATAAAGTGGGTGATACAGTGTTTCTATCCAGGAGGCCACAGGGCTGGGCTGGTCGGGGTGCCTGATGGCAGGGGGGAGGTGGCAGCCTGTGGACCCCAAGGGTGGGGAACAGAGAAGCTTCTGTGCTTCCGTGGGAAGCCTACCAGGCCGCTTTCCCTCCAAGCTTGGGTGGCCGGGCAGACCGCCCCATCTGGCCACTCATGGGCCTTGAGGCCGTTGGCCACTTCCTCAGCCCTCTGCTGTCTCGCGTGAGCTGGGGCCAGGGCAGGCCTCTTGCCCCCCCACCCCGGGCACACTCTGGTCACACTGTGCTGTTCTATGACAGGGAGAAGGCCAAGTCTGAAGGCTGTGTCCTGCCAGGGCTTGGGCCAGAGCAGATAGAGTGAATCTCAGACTCCTGTTACTGCCTCTTCCTCTGTGGCTCCAATGACGTCCCCGACGAATTGATCATTTATTAATTCAGTGATTCGGTACTGAGAGCCTACTGTGTGCCAGTCGCTCTTCTAGACATGGGAGATACGGCAGCGAACAAAACGACCAAAAAATCTTTACAAGCAGGGGAGGGGGGAACCAGAGACGTTGGATGTGTACGGGATTTTTGATGGCAGGGAGCGAAAGTGAATAAAGAAGTCCGTGAAGAGATACCGAGCTCCGGTCCCTCTTGAGGACACAAGAGGCCATGGAGAATTTTTGAGCTGAGAAGTGATGCAGGTGACTGCATCAGACAATTCTCTGTCCCAGAGAATTGCCATTAGCTGGCCATCTCCATCCACGAATGGGAGATTAACGTGGGTTACCCAGTGGCCTATGTCACCATCTTGCCTTACCTAGTGACTGTATTAGCTGCACCACCTTCACCGTCCCGCTCGAGTGTCCTCTGGAATGTTAGCCGTGGACTCTGAGCGGGGAGGAAACGTGCCCCTGGATTCCTAAGGGGAAATGTGCGAAAGCAGGTGTTGTGTACAGTCCTCTCCGGATGGACAGGGGAGCCACCCGAGTTAGGGCCCGGGAGGCCTGGCTTACCAGCGGAAGGATTCGAGTCCCGTGCCAGGGATGTGATGTGATAACTGAGCGCAGCCTTAGCCAGCATTCCTGGAAGTCTGGTGTCCAGATGGAGGGCAGCGCTAATCCTGTGGCTACAGTTGTATGCACCGGAAGCCTGCTGGAGAGCTTCCCGAGCAGCCCCAGGCCACGGCATCGGATAGAGACTGTGTCCCACGAGGAAGCTGCCTGTGAGGGAGCACAGGAGGCTGCTTGTAGCTGTTGTAAACATACGAAGGACTTGGATCTGATAGAGGACCGACTTCCTTGACCTGCTCCGAAGAACAGCAGGTGGACATTCGAGTGACCATGGAGTCTAGGGAGCTGTTCCCTTACAGGAGATCTGTTGAGTCCATAGGGGATCGGGGGCTAGACACGTGGGCTCTGGAGCCAAGCAGCCGGAGTCGAAGTCTTTGTCCTCACTAGCTCTACCTCCCTGGGCAAGTTGCTGACCCTTCTAGAACCCTGGGTCCCTTTTTCTGCAACGGAGGTCGTGATCGTGCTTAACTTATAGGGTTGAGATCATACTTGGACAGCCCTTAAAAGTATCTAGCGGGGTAGTTCTCAGCATTTGATAATGTCTGGAGACAGTTTGGTTGTCACAGCCGGGGACTGGGGTTCCTCCTGGCATCTGGTGGGTCGAGGTCAAAGATGCTGTTAAACATCCCGTGGTGCACGGACAACCCCCCACAACAGTGACTTATCTGGTCGCCAAAGCAATGGCGAGGGGATGGGGACCCTCCTGATGTCCCACAGGGTAAGTGTGCTGTACATTTTAGTAATTAATAAGGGATGTAATGCGTGTTTAATCTCATCTGATTGCTTGTGTGTCAGATGTTTACAAAACATTGGCTACCTTCTGAACTCTATAATAGAGTCTGAAAATACAAAGAACTCTCCCAGACCACAGAGGTCACAGTCTCATGGGCCAGATACAAAACACATATTAATATAACATAAAATTGTATTATGGGATAAAGCATCTTGTGTGATCCAGGTCTGATAGACTCTTGGTATAAACGAGCCTCCAGTTTCAGGTCAGTAGATAGTGGGCGAGACGTGAAAAGCAGTAATTATATAACATGAAATTATATTACTTGTTAAGTGCCAGAAGCAAGTTATAAACAATATTTGGTGAGAAGAAAAACATCGGTTCTTAGAAACATCGTAAAAAACTTCACAGAGGAAGAGTCCTTTGGACTGGTGCTGGAGTGGGGTTGTCCTTGGGGGGAAGGGGCTTAGGGTATCCTGCTGCAGAGCTGAGGGGAGGGAAAGGCAGCTCCTGCGGTGTGTGTTCGTGTGTGTTCGGGAAGAGGGTGGGAGGTGCGCCTTCAGGGCTAGGGCTGGGGGTAAAGGCTTCTGATGGCCACTAAGGAGCTTTGGCTTTTCACTTAAGGAATGGGAGCCATTGAGGCAGGAGGGTGGTTTGATCCAAATTATTTCTTGCAAGCATACCTTGTTGGCAGTTCCAAAGAAAGGGGTTGAATGAGGAAAGACATGTGACAAGGAGACCAATTAGGAAGCAAATGAATTGGGATGGGATCTAGACTTGTTGTGTCTCAAGACGAGGAGATGGAGAACTGTATTCTAAAGCATTTCTGAGGGGCGCCTGGGTGGCTCAGTCAGTTAAGCGTCTGCCTTCAGCTCAGGTCATGATCCCAGGGTCCTGGGATTGAGTCCCGTGTCAGGCTCTCTGCTCAGGGGACAGCCTGCTTCTCCCTCTCCCACTGCCGCTCCCTTGCTTGTGCACTCTCACTTTCTCTCCCTCTTCCAAATTAATTAATAAAATCTTAAAAATAAAGTGTTTCTGAGGCTCTAGACCAGTGGCCTTCATGCCACATCTGGGTTTTATTTTATCTCATTTTACTTTATTTTATTTTGTTAGTAATTGCTATACCCAACATGGGGCTCGTGCTCACAACCCTGAGGCCAAGAGTTTCCTGCCTCTCCAACTGAAGCAGCCAGGCACCTCTCAGCTGGGTTTTGTAAAGCCTCACATCCCTAGTGCCTCGCACAATGCCAAGCATTCAGTAGGAGCTCAGTGAGCTGGTTGGAATGAGGAAATGGGGTAGAATCAATCATGCTTAGTAACTGTTTTGTGGGGCAGGAGGTGTGAGGCGGATGTTGGAAGACTGAGTTTATGATCCTGTGGGTACCGGAGTGGATGGGGTGGAGTGGGAGAAGCGGTCTAGCTGGGGACGTATTAATTGTGGAGAGTTAAGGAAGATGCAGGTGGAAAGGGCCACAGGCAACCAGAAACACGAGGGTGGGATCTTGGGAGCAGTTGGAGGGTCTGAATCATCAGGGTAGGAGCAGCTGGCAGGCATCTGAAAATGAATGAACTTGTCCTGTAAAAGCAGGCGGGAGAGCAAAGGTTCAAGGACAGATCCCCGGAGAATGCCAGCCCTTAAAGGGACCGGGGCCAGAACAGACCGTCCCTCAGAAAGAGGGAAACAGGGAAAGTCCTGACTCAGAAGCCACAGGCATTGGCCGACAGTATCAAAGGCTTCAGAGTAGGAGGCAGGGAAAATAGACCTTCCTCAGGTTTGGCCAGAGGCCGCTGATGGCTTCAGGAGGAGGAGCCATTTCTGCAAGAAAATCCCGGTGGGGGGGCACCTGGATGGCTCAGTGGGTTAAAGCCTCTGCCTTCCACTCAGGTCATGATCTCAGGGTCCTGGGATCGAGCCCCACATCTGGCTCTCTGCTCGGCAGGGAGCCTGCTTCCCCCTCTCTCTGCCTTCCTCTCTGCCTACTTGTGATCTCTGTCTGTCAAATAAATAAATAAAAATCTTAAAAAAAAAAAAAGAAAAAGAAAATCCCAGTGGGAGCCTGGGTGGGATCGGAGCGGGTAGGGCACAGATGCAGAAGTGTGATCGGTGGAGGTGGACCTGCAGGGGTGGCTGGAAAAGGAGGTGGAAGCAGAGAGGGCTTTGTTTTGTTGGGGGAGGAGGGAGATTGAAGTCTGTTTATTAGGAGTGAAGGGGAGAGAGTGGGAAGAAGCAGGGCGACAGGGGGATCCCTGATCCTGGTCGGAAAGATCCTGGCGAGGGGAGCGGGGATCGATGTCCGGTGGAGGCACTGGAGGGAACCAGAGGGGTGGCGGAGTCTAGATGGGGGCAAGCAGGCAGCTCCAGTGTTTTCCCTGCAGAACCAAAAGGACGTTGACATCGATTACCTGACTTGCTCAAGGTCTCTGAACCAATAAGAACGGAGCCTCTGCTTCTGCCCGCCTTGGTTTTCCCAGACCCCTGCTCGGGGACAGTTGACCTTATCCCTTCGCTGGGCCCCAGGGCTCCGAGGGACCTCGCATCACGCTGTGCCCTTGGGCGGGTGCGCATTCCGTTCCTCCTGCTTCAGGTAGCAGGTGGGTGCCTGCTGTGTGAGGCGGCCAGTGTCCGCCCAGCCCAAGGCACAGTGGCCGCTTCCAGGGCCTTCATGCTTCACCCTGTGCCCCGGCCTCTGCTCTCCAGCGAGGTCTGGGGCCGTGCTCTCGGCCTCAGGTCAGGGAGGGACTGCTGTGCTCTTTGGCAGAGCACCTGAGAGCACGCGGGCTTCCTGCCCCAGGGTCAGCTTTGCCTAGTGTGTCGGGGGAGCTGGTTGGTGGCAGGCAGGAGGTGCTGCATGTCGGACATGAGTGGAGTGGAGCCCTGCTCTCTGGCCCAGGTACTGTCCTGTGACTTTCCCCGTGTCCTTTCGTACCCAGGGGTCTGGTCAATAACGCGGGGCGGCCCGCGGCCGGGAGAAGGCTGTGGGTCCACCTGGGGCAGCCATCACCGGACAAGCTCTGGCTCCAGGAAGGTCCGCGGCTGTCGGGCTCTGGTCTGGGCTTGGCCCACGGAGGGGAAGGCTGGGCTGATGACTTGGGGGGGGTCTTGGGGCAAACTCTAAGCCTCAGCCGTCTGCTTCTCACACACCAACCCCGTTTGGGAGCCAAGACGTCCATCGCGGGGCAGGCTTTCTGGGGAGGAGGCCAAAGGGGGTTAGTTGCCGTGTTGCTCGGGATCCGGACTAGTCCGCTGTGTTCACCTCCCGCTGCCAAAGGTCTCCGCCACCCCGGTGGGGCCTGGAGGGCAGTCGAGTCTGTGTCTTTCAGTTCCTGTGGAGCTCTCTCGATGTGCTGGTGTCCATCCTGGCTTCCCCGTAAGAGAGGTGGCGGGGGGGGTTGGTTTTTGTTTTGTTTTTCACTTAGGAATGCCTGGACACTGCCTTTAACCCATTAAATCAGAATCTTGGAGACTGGGACTGAGGCCTCTCTATATTTTTAAGCTCCTCAGGTCCCGGCCTTAGGCCAGTCAGGCCAGCAGTGTTATGATCTACTGATACAAAGGGAGCTGCCGGGAAGCGGAGTGAATCTTGGTCACGAAGATGGAGAGAGAGTGGAAGGGAGGAGAGGGAGAGGTTCGTAAAGTCTGGAGGTGTTAGGGCTGGGAGGGTCCTGGTGTGGAGCTCTGCAGCATGGAGTATGGTCCCCGCGGAGCGTCTGGGCACCACCTGGGAGCTGGTTAGAATTCGTGTCCAGCCTTGCCCACTGAGTCAGAAGGCACACCTCAGATTCCCAGCGGCCTGCTCTGGCCGTCATGCGGACATCCTCACGGCCCTTGTCCTCCAAGGCGGTTCCGAACTCTCACGGCTTGTTAGAATCCCCAGAGGCACTTGAGCAGATTCTGCTGCTGGGCCAGACACATCAAGTCCCAATTCCAAGGTGTGGGACCCAGACGCTCTTAATTATTTCTTATTTTTAAAAAATGTTAGCACCCTAGGCGATTCTCCTGTTCGGTCAAGGTCAAAAACATCCACGGAACGGGTGTTTCTGAGACTTGAATGTGCCTGTGACTCATCAGGTGATCTTATTCAAGTGCAAATCCTCATGTTGTCAGTGTGGAGGGGCAGGAGAGCGTGCATTTTTTTTTTTTTTAAGATTTATTTATCCATTTGAGAGAGAGAGAGCACGAACAGGGGGGAAGGGGAGAGGGAGACACTCCAGCAGACTCCCCACTGAGTGTGGGCTTGATCTCATGACCCTGAGATCATGACCTGAGCAAAAATCCAAGAGTCAGAGGCTTAACCGACTGAGCCACCCAGGTGCCTTGAGATTACAAATTTCTAATAAGGTCCCTAGTGATGCCCATGGTGCTGATGTGATAAATATATTTTGAGCTGCAAAATATATTTTTTTGTGTGGACTCAGAGCGGAGCGTGGGGGCAGAACATCGTCTCCATAATATATAAATATTTCTACACAACATTTATATATCTAAAATATATTTTAGGCTAACTTCCCAGTTTCACAGCCAAAGAAACAGGGTCAGAGAGGGACAAGGTAACCCAATGTGCCATTCATCAGTGGTACTTCCTGAGCACTGGCTATGTGCTGGGCTGTGTGCTGGATTCTGGGAACCAGACAGACCTCATTGGTACCCTCACAGAGCTCATACTCCAGTGGGGAGGACAGAGAGCAAGCAAGTAAGTAACTAGGCTCAGTATAGATCAGGAGAAGTGTTCTGGACTGTGCCGGGGTGAGGAACGACTTGGCAGTGGCTGTAGGTAGCTATGGAAGAAGGCATGCCACTTTTGGAGGAGGGGTCAGGGAAGCTTCTAGAACCGTGACTTTCACTGATGTCTTCTAACTACAAATCCAGAACTTTACTGGATAGGGCCATCCTCCATCCCTACTGGGGTTTGGGGATGGGTGCTCCTGACTCTCCTGAGGATGTCTGGCTCTGGTCCCACGCCCCTCCCCCCACTCCCTGCCAAGACCCTCATTCTTCGGTGTTTGTGGACTCAGCGCGGAGCGTGGGGGCAGAGCATCGACTCCATAATAGGACAGTGTTCAGGATAATTGATTTATGATTAGTAACAAAAACCAGCTCTCATCCTGAGGCTGTCTCCTGCCCTGAGGAAATAATTGGAGGTTTTCCAGGTCTCCCTGAGAGCTGGAGCTTCCGTCCCTGTCCCGGTGGATCCCAAGGATCACCTGAGCTGCTTGTGAAAATGCCTGTCCTGGGTCCCACCCTCTCTGATTTAGCAAACCCCGGGAGGAACTCTGGAATCTGTGTTTGCAGGAAGCGGCCCAGGGTAACTTCTGATTCGGGGGACGGGGGTGGGGAACACTGCGTGGATGACAGAAATGGCGCCTGGCGTCCCACACCTCTTGGTGTTCTGTGCAAGCTGCCTAAATTGTTTCCCCAGTGACTCTGCAGCGTGGCCCTGGCTGAGTTTGGGTGTAGGGACCTCTTTGCTTATGTGTGTTTAGCAGCTGACCCCCTTCCAGAGCCCTGTCCTTGGCATGCCAAAGGGCTCCCATCTCCTCTGACCAATGCCCCCCCCGCCCCAGCTGCACTCCCATTCAGACAGTTGCCTCCATGGAACTTCCTCCACCCCCCAGCGCTGGGAGGATGAGGGGTTGGACCCTGTTTGCATTTAGTTAGAATCTAGAAGGACTGGGGGACCATCCACAGCCCCAGTGCCAGGCCAGAGTGGATCCGTTCGGCTGGAGTGGTGGGAGACTAAGGACGGAGAGGTGGGTGGTAGAGAGACAAGGGATTTGTCTTTGGATTACGGAGAATGATAAATGTCGGCTGCCTAAGATACAAATCATAGCCCTGTACAGTCCACTTCCATGGTAAAGGTGGGTAGAGCTTCCCATCTGCCTCCTGGAGCTGGCCCTTCCCAGGTCAAACTGAGGAAGGGGACCAAGAAACCACGCCAGGGAAGCTCGAATAGGCCAGTCTGGCGTGGGACCTCATCTTTGAGGAGTGGGACCTGGGTTCCCTTGCCCCACCTGGACTCCAGATGCTGCCTTCAAGGGATTAAAGGATTTCTGCTCTCTCGGTGGCCACCCCAGAAGCAGCTCTGTGCCTTCTGGAGAAGGAAGGGCAGGCTGTGGGTGTGTCCTCCAGTCTCTAGGTAGAAGGTTTCCAGAGCTGGCCACACACCTGTGACTCCTAACCTCCTAGGTGGCCCGAGGCAGCTGGGATGACAGCTCTCCCCAGGAACCCTGCTACCCGCTGAGAAACATGATCAGCAAGTCCCGTGAGTGTTGTCCCAGGGCTCCTCGACCCTGAAGGATGGGCCCCTCAGAAGCAGTCTTCAGCAACTGCGACCCCCTGGGGGCTGTGGAGGGACAGGCAGATGGCCAGGGGGCCCTCTGTTCATCTTGAAGGTCCGTAGAAACACAGGCTCAAGCCCGGTACTGGAAAACCACGGCCAGGCGAGGGCCGGGGACCGGGTCTGCTTGAGTTGGAGGTGGCAGGGGCCCAAAACAGGGTTGGTGGCCTGGGGCTGTCTCTGCCTGTCCCTGCCTCTAGCTCCTCTGTGCATGTGCCCTGCAGGCTGGAAGCTCCTGGCCATGCTGGCTCTGGTCCTGGTCGTCATGGTGTGGTATTCTATCTCCCGAGAAGACAGGTACATGGAGCTCTGGGTCCAGCTTCCCGGTCCTTCCGTTGGTTCTTCTCAGCCATGGGCTCAGGGATGGAGTGTCAGGGGGTGGCCGACCTAGTGGGGCTGGGAGGGTTCAGAGGGCGAGGGTATGGCCCCTTCCTTCAGCTGTTAGCGTGAAATCCTTCCAGGAAGGTTAGGTAGTGGGTTCGGGGTGCAGGGTTTGTGACGCCTCCCCAGACCCCTCACCCAGGCTGCTCAGAGAAAGGAGAGCTGGATCTGCCATGAGTTGGTCTCAGAGTGAACTTGGGTTGAGATGATTCTACCCTGCACGTCACTCGCTGGGACCTGGGGACCTATGTCGTGGGAGAGAGTGGAGGCTGCCTGGGACGCTGGCCCCTGGGCCTGAGAGGTCTGACTGGAGCTCCTGCTTCCTCCCTTTTCTGTGTCTAGTTTTTATTTTCCCATCCCAGAGAAGAAGGAGCCGTGCTTCCAGGGGGAAGTGGAGAGGAAGGCCTCTAAGCTGTTCGGCAAGTAAGTACTTAAGGCTGAGGTGGGGCGGGCGTGGAGGGAGATGGGTGGGGAGTTTCAGAGGGTGGGGGCCTCAGTGCTGGCCTAGATGGAGGGGAACGTGTTAGTGGACATGGGTTAGGTGATCCGTGAGGGGAGGAGAGGCCCTTGAACATACAGATATATAAGCAATATAGTAATACAGAATAATTATGTTATTATATACAATATTATATAATATATAAATATAATTTTTTAAAAGATTTTTGTTTATTTGACAGACAGCCAGAGAGGGAACACAAGCAGGGGGAGTGGGAGAGGGAGAAGCAGGTCCACAGGGGGCTCCATCCCAGGACCCCAGGATCATGACATGAGCCAAAAGCAGGTGCTTAATGACTAAGCCACCCAGGCGCCCCATAAATATTTATATATTGAGTTGGAGGCTTCAGGGGCCCCAAATATTATATATTATACATTACTTTTATATATTATAAACAATATGTTTAATACATATAATGTTATTATATATTATACTTTTATATATTATTTGTTTTAGTATATATTATATAATATAAAAACATATACCATGAATATATGTTACTGTATATTAAAATATTTAATAGATTTTAAGTATATATAAAGTTTATATAACATATTACATTATTATACCATAAAATATTATATAATTATATCACTAAAATACCATATAATTATATATATTATATTAATATGTGATATATAATAATTATTATATACAATATTACGTACTACTATATATGACATATAGAATATTAGTCAGGGCCCTGACCTGACCCTGGCTTCTGGCTTCTTTAAGATTAATCCCTTTTTCATCCCGGCCCTGCGTTCACCTCTGCAGCTACTCCCGAGATCAGCCCATCTTCCTGCAGCTGAAGGATTATTTCTGGGTCAAGACACCGTCTGCCTATGAGCTGCCCTATGGGACCAAGGGGAGTGGTAAGAGTGGCTGGGTGAATGGGCATGGTGGGCTCACCTCGGCCATGCTGCTTCCTGCTCTCTGCTGCTCATGGTCTCCGTGCCCGCGCGATGCTGAGGTCAGGGGAGGAGGGGGTAGCAGAGGCTCTGAGGAGCGGTGGAGGGAGAGCTGGCAGCCTTTGGGAAGCTGGCTGTTGTCATCGGCCCCTCCCAATCTGCATCTTTTTGTAGAAGACCTGCTCCTCCGGGTTCTAGCCATCACCAGCTACTCCATCCCAGAGAGCATCCAGAGGTAAGGAGATAGTCCCTGCCCCGAGTCTGGGCACCTTCTCCTTCCCGCCTCCCAGAGATAGTCATGGGCCAGCACCTCCCAGCGAGACTTCCTATCTCTGCTCCCCTGGGGCCAATTTGACCCTTCTTTCCAGCCTGCCTGTCTCCAGGGGATGCAGGGACACCAGTGTCCACGGCAACTGGGCCTGGGCATCCGGGCGCCGGAGCAGGCAGGGTACTGCCCTGACGACACGCGGACCTGGGCAACAGGCGAGGGGGCTTTGAAATGGGATTTCTTATTAGTCCCCACTAAGAGCCTTCCCTCCTCTCCTCCCCTGCCTTCTGGTCTCTGCTCACTTCCTCTGCCGTGAAAGCCCAGGGCTGGGGAGTCAGCAGGACCCTAAGTGGGGCTCCTTGGAGATGCCGGGTCCATGGGGATCAGAGATCGAGGCAGCCTGGGAAGGAATCCCGAGCCGGGCCCCAGGCAGACCCAGATCAGGAGTTAAGCAGCGCGGGCGCAGGGGTCTCCCCGGGGGCTGATCACTGTCTCCCACGGCAGTCTCAAGTGTCGCCGCTGCGTGGTGGTGGGGAACGGGCACCGGCTTCGCAACAGCTCACTGGGGGATGCCATCAACAAGTACGACGTGGTCATCAGGTCTGTAGCTCGGGCGCTCGTCCCTTCTGTTTGGGAGGGACTGTTGACAGGCCCGTGGGCCTTTGGGTGACGGGCCTCCTCCTCCCCGCCTTTCAGACTGAACAACGCCCCAGTGGCTGGCTACGAGGGCGACGTGGGCTCCAAGACCACCATGCGTCTCTTCTACCCTGAGTCCGCCCACTTCAACCCCAAAGTGGAGAACAACCCAGACACACTCCTCGTCCTGGTAGCTTTCAAGGCAATGGACTTCCACTGGATTGAGACCATCCTGAGTGACAAGAAGAGGGTGAGCGGGGACTCAGGGGAGAGCAGGGGCGGGGCTCAGAGACGGGACCCTGCCTGTCTGAGGACCTCACGCTCTACAATGTCTGCCCTGTGAAAGAGCCCAGGAGGGGAAGGTGTGAATGCCGTGTTCTGTGGCGCTTCTGAGAAGCCACCACAGCAGCCAGGGTCTGACAGCCTGGGGGCAAGAGGTGGGCACTCCAAGCTTGAGGCTGCCCGGGCCAGGGAAGCTGCTAGAATATGTGTCTGCCAGTGAGAAGCCTGGGCAGAAAGGAGCTGGTCAGTAGTACCCTGCTCTCCAGGCAGGGGTAGGTTAAAGCAGGAGGTCTGTCCTTCCGGGTGGTGTCCCCTGTGTCTTCTTCTCATCCAGTCAGATGCTGGCACTGGTCCCATTGAGCATTTTCGACAAGGATTTACACAGCCCCACGCTTAAGCCCCTTCCACCTGTTTGGTGAAAGTGGGCAGTAGTTGGGCCTGCTACCCTACACAGCTTGTCACCGCGCACCCGCCCCACCAGTAGGCTCCTCCCACCTCTCCCCACTCCTCTCTGGTCGCCCTTTCCCTCTTGGGTGCAGGCCTGGCCTCCACCTCCCTGCCGGCTCACCCTGCACAGCTGGGGGCCTCCGCCGTCACGTGGACCCCATCTGCCCGCTGAGCACCGCCCGGCTGGACTCGAGACACAGGTCTGCACACACCCCCATCTCTCCCTTCCAATCGTGTGCCCCGCAGGTGCGAAAGGGCTTCTGGAAGCAGCCTCCCCTCATCTGGGATGTCAACCCCAGGCAGGTTCGGATTCTCAACCCTTTCTTCATGGAGATTGCGGCAGACAAGCTGCTGAGCCTGCCCATGCAGCAGCCGCGCAAGGTTAAGCAGGTGCGGGTGATGGTGGGCGGCGGGCTAGGAAGCAGGAGGCTGGGACAGGATGTTTCGAGAGGCTTGGGAAGCCCTGGAGGACCCCAAGAGGGGGGAAAGTAACAACAGAGACCCCCGTTTGCATTTGAACAGCCCCCAGATGGCCTTCCACCCCACACCCCTGTATTCAGTCCAGTGTATTTGGCTGTGGGCAGGGAGAGTTGGGCGGGGGATGTCTGCCGAGCAGGAAGTTAGGGAAGAGTTTTCATAAGGCTCAGGGCCCGAGTTAGAGGCTTTGGCAGGCGCTCGTCAGAATTTATAAACTAGGGAGTTGCTGGAATAGTCTGTGGCCTTGACTTTAGAATGACCGGAGTGTCTGCAGTTGGCTGTGAGGTCACTTTATCTGTGATCTTATCTTGGAATGGATTCGTCAGAGTGAATTAAAGGAGCTCGAGCTTCATTTTGTCTCGTGTGCCCTGCTTCCGTGCCATGTGTCAGGTTGGGGAGTCACAGTACAGTTCTGCAAGCTGCGGTTTGCGTTTTATCCCTGCCTTCCCAAGGACTTCCACACGTGCTGTCTGATCCCCTAGAGAGGCCGTGTGGGATAGCAGTCGTCGGAGATAGCTAGTAAACATCGCCAGGACTTGGCTGTCCTGCTTCTTACTCTGTGGCCTTGGGCAGATTGGCCACTGGGAGCCTTATCTGTGTGGTGAGGACGGTGTTCAGTGTTCGTACTGACCTTTTAAGGCCCTTGTAGAATTTAAAAACACAATTATATAACACGCCTATCACGGAGATTGGTACACAGGGGATGCTCACTGTATTTGCCAAATTTCGCAGCAAAAAATTTTATTCTTCACTGAATATCTACTCTGATTCAGCTTAGGTTGAATGCCTTCTTTTGTGGCTGCTCAGTCCCTGGCCCCACGTTTGCACGCTTGGGGTGTAGGACATGCACCTTGCCCTGAGGGCACTCAGTCTAGCAGAATAAACATACAGGTTGCAACACAGAGTCGCAGAATGCCCTAGTAGGGAGTTGTTCCAAATGCTGGAGGAGCTGAGAGGAGGGGCAGACCTCTGCTGGGAGACTCCCCACCCCCTCAACCAGAGGAGGTGGTCTTGGAATTGGGCCTTTGAGGGGTCATGGGGCCCACCAGGCAGGGACTTGGAGAAAGGGTATTTCCTATGGCAAGACCAACCAGCTCCTCCAGCACTGAGTTCTAGCACAACTGAAGTGGAGGGAGCAGCAAGGAGGCTTTTTATGCCCCTGATCGGGTGTGCCGCAGAGGGGGAAGGCTGGAGCGGGGAGATGAGAAGAACCAGGACCCACCTTCTGGCTGTGGGAGGGGGAAATGGAAGGCATGCCCTGGATGTAGCAGCTTCCCATTGCTGCCTAACAAACCACCAGAGTTGAGTGGCTTTAAGTACTGCCTACTGATAGACTCATAGTTCTGGCGGTCAGCGGTCCAGTGGGGCATGGCTGAGTTCTTATCTGGAGGCTGGAGTGGGGTGGGGGGAAACACACTTCCAGGGTCCTTCTTGTCGGAGGTATTTATTTAGTTTCTTATGGTTCCAGGGCTGAGGTCCCTTTTCCTTTACTGGCATTCAGCCTTGATACCCTCAGCTCTTAGAGGGTGCGTGTGCGTGTTTATTTCGAGAGAGCCCCCTCCACCTTCCAGCCAGCAACGGCACAATAAATCCTTCTTGCGCGTCCCACCCCTGACTTCCTCCACTGCCGACCTCTAGACCCAGATGCTACAGCTCAGCTCATGAGGTCAAGCCCGCCAGGTTGCTCTCTCTATCTTAGGGCCAATGGCTCCTGTAGGGCAATCGAATGTCATGTCCTACGTCTCAGATTGGTAGGTTCCACATGCACCCAAGGGTCACTGGGGGCTATTTTAGGGACCTCCTGCAACACCATTTATTTTGCAGGTAAAGTTGAGAGATTTCTCACAATTCTAGGTTTCCAGCTTAGACAGCTGGCTGGGTGGCAACATGCTTAACTAATATAGGAAATTCATGGGGAGAGGAGTCTGGCAGGTTCCAAGAGCCCGTGACCAGGCAGAGCGGTCTAGCAGGCCCCGGAAATGTGGTTCAGCAAACATGTGAACTGGGTAAGAACGTAGTGGTAGTCAGGGCAACAGGAGGGAAAAACCCCAGCAAGAAGAGACAGATGAAATGACGTTAATGCTCAGAAGGGACACTGGGGGAAACGTGGGCTGACAAGGTCCAGGGAGTGGTTCGTAAATGGCAGCGGAAGGCAGGAAGGCAGGGTGTTGGAGCTGAGGAAGACAAAATTCATGAGGTTAGGGATGGAGAAAGTAGGTCTCCCCCTCCCCCCAGAGCAGTCCATAAGGTGGGTGGGAAAAGTGCTGCTGTCCCCACTTCATGGAATGGGAGAGCCCATCCTCATCAAGGGCCACACAGCCCTTGATGAGTGGGGGGGGGGGGCAGGTTTTCTGAAAGAGGTGAGGTTTTCCAAGGCAGAGAGCGGAACCTTTCCACTCCTTGAACGAAGTCGTCAGCCTCAGTTTCCCCATCTGTAAAATGTGTCCACCTCCCAAGTGCTTTTGTGAAGACCGGATACACTCATGTTTCTGCGGGGTGAATCGCTCAACACGGAATCATTGTGCCTCGAGGCCCAAGCCCTCCCCGGGGCGTGTTGGGCCGGCCTTCCCGGCCTGGTGTCCCTGAGTTACCTGTGGCTACTTACCTTTAAATTTAAGTTAATTAAATTAAGTATAAAATTAAATAAAGTGAAAGAGTCAGTTCATGTGCACCTACACCCACGCCCTGTCCAGGAGCTGCATGTGGCTGGTGACTGCAGTGTAGATGGCACAGAGGAAGAACATTTCCGTGAAAGTCTGTTGCGAAGTGCTAACCTGGGGACGGGTGCAGGGCTCCCTCTAATACCTCCCTCCCCCCCCAACTCTCTCAGAAGCCCACCACCGGCTTGCTGGCCATCACGCTGGCACTCCACCTCTGCGACCTGGTGCATATCGCCGGCTTTGGCTACCCAGACGCCCACAATAGGAAGCAGACCATTCACTACTATGAACAGATCACACTCAAGTCCATGGCGGTAAGCGGCCCCTGCTTCTGAGCTGGCTGGGACAGAGCTGGGGACCCTGGGGTGGGGGTGGTGAGAGTGCCGAGCGGATGCTGCTCGAGGGTCAGAACTGGAACTCAGACCCCTGGTCCCCTGGCCGGAGTCCTCGGTATCTGGCCATACAGGTCGTGTTGTCCTTCTGGGAGTCAGCCCGGGGAAGGGAGCTCCCAGAAGTGCAGGGGCTGTGGGGAGCATTAGAGAGTGCTCCTTGGGCTGGGGAGGTCCCTGAGAGTCCCTTAGTTTGCTTTCTTGGCTGTCTCCACAGGGGTCAGGCCACAATGTTTCCCAGGAGGCCCTGGCCATCAAGCGGATGCTGGAGATCGGAGCAGTCAAGAACCTCACATTCTTCTGACTGGGGTGGGAGCTGTACCCACCCGTCTGCCCGCTCTGCTGCCCGAGCGACCCCATCCGTGGCTGTGGGGGTGCCTGGTGACCCGCTTGGACTCCCCCTCCCCTGTGCGGAGAGGGGTCCTGGTACTGGCTGGGCCTGAGACGGGGCCGTGCCCCTGGCTGCTCTCAAGACGGCCGGATCCGGTCAGGGTGGAGGCCCCGGGGTGGCGGCAGGCCATCGGAGGGACGCGCTTTGTGCCGTGGCACCCCCTCTCTATCAGTGTCGGGGGCTTATTTAATGGGCTATTTAATTAAAGGGTAGGAACGTGCCATGGGCTGGTCCCATGGCGTCAAAAAAGGGGGCAAAATACAGTGTTCTGCCCACTTTTGATAAAAACACAAAAGTGCAGGGCCTGCTAAAGCCTAGCCCCAGAGCAGGCCTCCCAGGAGGGCAGGGGCGTCTGGAGTGGGTGGGTGCCCTTCGGAGAGGGGCTGCTACCTCCCAGCAGGCATGGGAAGAGCACTCGATGGGAGTCCCACAGAGAATGGGACCTCATCTAGAAAAGAAGTTTGAAACCTAACATTAAACTATTTTTCCTAAAATGGGAGCAGTTGTGACACCCTGTGTCCTTCAGATTGGGGAGGACATAGATGGGGGCAAGTGGGTCATGGCAGAGGGCACCCTCTCCTAGCACTAGACAGGCAGTGTCTCTGGGACCCTGTGGGACCCAGAGGAGGCCACGGTCATTCAAGAAACAATTACTGGGTACAGTGCTTGGTGCCAAGTCATTCATTGTCACCCTGGTGAAAAAGGCAAGCAGGTGGCACCTAGAGTGGGCTGTCTGCTGGACACCCAGCCTGGCATTCTACATCCTGGTTTACATCCCAAAGGTAGGGAGAGACAGGAGGATGCCAGATGGGAGTGGCCAAAACCCCTCCTCCTCTTCCCCTCCAGGCCTTCCTTTCTGAAACCTCATGCTGCGAGGTGTGTGTTTGAGGACAGGGGTGGAGTAAAACAAAGGAAGCCAAGTTTCCTTTCTCAGATTAAGTGGGAATCATAAAATGGAGTTTACAGAAGGTCCTGCCCAGTGGCCCAGGCTGCCAGGATTGGGATGGGCAGAGTTTGGGCCACGTCTGAGGGATTTGGCAAGGCCTATCCAGCTGGTTGCCGGGCCAGGGGACAAAATGCTGTTTTCCCTGGGTTTCTAGAATTAGGAGAGCCCTGCCATTTGCCTGTATCTCCCTGCTTTGTTCTCCATCTTCCCAGGCCCAGCTTAGCTGCCAACTGGGCATCTTTCCACCCTCACAGCTGTTCCTTTACATCTGGAGCCAGGAAGGAGAGCTGGAACTCCCCCACAGGGAATGGGACTCACAGCTGTGTTCTGGCTTTCTCGGAAAGAGTTGCAGCCTTGAGGTTTTGAGACAGCGAGACTGGGACAGGACAGTTAAGGGGACAGAGATCTGGGAGAAGCAGGGGAAGATGACCCACTTCTGGGCCGAACGTTGGAGTAGCCTTTCGAACACCCATCCTCAGGCCACAGAACAGTCCTGAGGACCATCCCTGGGAATAGAATTGCCTGCTCTCTCAAAAGCCTGCTGGCATGGGGAGTCTGAAAGCGAATACGGCCCCAGCCTCTGCAGCCCCTAGCCCTCTCCACTCTACAGGGGCAAGCTTTGTCTCCCAGGCTTTGACCTGGGTGTTGGGGGTGGGGGGTGGGGACGACCTGTTGTCTCCAGCAGGGGTGTGAACGTGTGCAGGGATCTGAGCTCTGCTTATCCCTGATGTCTGCTCAGCAGCTTCTCGTGAGGGTATGCAAGGGAGTGTCCATTTCCCCATCCAGGGCCATTGAAAGTGGCTGTCAGCACATACGATCCAGCTGTCCTGGACTGGGGCCACTGCCTGTTACTGAACACTCCTAAACTTGAGCCAGAATCGAGCACACAGGGATGGGTCAGATCCCCCCCCGCCCCCGCCCCAAACTCCACACACATGCATATAGATGAGGGAATGTTTTACATTCTTGTTGGGTTATGCTTCTGATGCCATATGCAGCGACTTGCACGATTAATATTGATAAGAGTGTGGGGAGGGGACAGATGCATCTAGACTAGCCATTGTTCCTTTGGGTGGGCTCAGCTCTCTGCAGTGTGCCCCAGCCCCAAACCACATTGCAGGGTGCCTTAGTATGGGTCCAATGTCAGAGTCAGAACAGGGAGTAGAGCTTTGATTTGGAGCGGCTGGATGGGGTTTTTTGGTGTTCTGAGAAAGGGACTGTCGTTCTTCCGTTAGCTCAACCAGTGGGAATGAACTGCCTCCCTGTCTGCCTGGTACTGATTAAACAAACGTGCCCTGAAAATGAGTCAGGAGGAGAAGTAGGGAACACGATGCGAAAGCATGTGAGTGCAAGTCTACCCATCCAGGTTCAACACCGGGCTCTGGAATGTCATTCTGTATGACCGTGGGTCAGTCATTGCTCCATGTCTATGCTCCGATTCCTACATTGATTGAGCCGGGAGGATGGTCCAGCCATTGAGGACCACTTACACCAGAACCATCTGGGGGTGATTTAAGAATGCATACCTGAGTCTTATCCAGGCCGCGGGGGAGGCGGCCCAGGAATCTGGAAATTTAACAAGCACCCAGCATCACTGCTCCAGCAGTCTAGACTCCAGGATGAGCTCACGGCCTCTTTCAACTCCATGGTCTGGTCTGCGTGCACAGCCCAACCTAATCCCCGGTGTCCTTGAACAGTGTTAATTAGGCGCACGCGCTTCTCTCCTGCAGGCCTACAGGCTGCTGAGCGGCTACGGCGCTGGGCTTGCCCCGCCCCCCAGAGGCCCGGCGCGCATGCGTCGCGGGAGCGGGTTGTGGGGCGGTAGGGGGGGCGGCAGGGCTGGCCAGTGTGGGAACCGGGTGGGGACCGGCGGCGACCTCCCGCAGTCCACCCTGGAGTCCTCTGGAGCACTTATCCCAGCACCCCGCCTCCTCTGAGGCCGGCGCCTCCCTGGCAACCGGCTCAGGGCCTGGCGACGGCTGCAGAGGGAGGCCTGGTCGGCTTGGGGGATCTGCGCCCTTCTGCCCGGGTTTGCTCAGCGGGTGTAGACCAGCGCTCCTCTGCCTCCGGCTGGGCCTCCTTCACGTGACCTACGTTGACTTCACCTCAGAGGCATGGGCCAAAGGAACTTTGACCGGGAGGGAGTGGAAGAGATTTGCATCCAGTGCGGACAGAGGGGGAAACTGAGGCCCGGAAAAGCGAAGGGACCCCCAGCGCGACCGCCTAGCTAGACCAGACAGAGTTCAGGCCTTTTATGTAGCTCAGGGGCCCATTTAAATAAATGATATTCTATATTCACATCACATGGTGTTGCCTTAATTTTGGACACTTCGGGTTTTTATTTACACTTTCTGAGGACATAAGTACATCCAGTTGCATTATCCCAGAGGCTGTCTAGCTTATGAAAAAATGTGAGCTCGGAAACGGTTCTGTCTTTGAGGTGGCAAGGTGTAGCGCACACAAAATACGGATGGTGGGATCGTGGGTTCTCCCTGCTGTCATGTAATTAGCCAAGTACACCTCTGCTCCTCCCTCTGTGTCACGCGTGCCTGTGTCACACTGAGGTTTTAAGGATCTAATGGGAATATGGTTGTGACAACATTGTGCAGACTGTAAAGTATGATATAAATATTAGATGGGAAAGCTGCCTTGTGTGATGGAAAATCCCGGAAAGCATATGAAACAGGTGAGGTATACTTGTGCAGTTACCGAGTAACATACAGAAAAGTCTTTGTCTTCAAATCATCCACAAGTACGACATTGGCGAAATGACTCAAATGCAGGCTTTGCATAATCAAACAGTGAACAGTGAGTTCAAACTGCTCTCTGGCAGTGATTTTCGAGCTGAAGTCAGATGCCTTCAGGGGTTTTTGGAGAAAGCGCTTTCTTGGGCAACATGACCCATTTTGAATGCATTCCAGAAGGGGTTCCTAAGCTAAGGTTGACAAGGTCAATCTCAGAGTTGGGATGCTCTCCTCTAGAACCTCTGACCTTCTCGATGTCTTAATTATAGCTTCAGAAAACTATGTGTTAGTTTTGAGCATTCCCATGGTTCTGCACCCAGACGCCGTTCCAGGAAAACTTTCCAGCTTAAAAGTTTAGGGAGGGCTATATGGTGAGTGTCTGTAGTGATAGCCTGTTTTCTGGTCCAGTTCCTTGGCAGTGAGACCCTTGGGGGATCCTGTGCCCAAGAAATGAACCTTGAAGCTCATTAGGTGTCAGATTTGGTGGGGGGAGCCCAAATGTATTGGAAGGCTCCAATTCATGGAAAATGATTACAGAGAAGGTGGGAGCAGGTAGGCGAGGCCACAGCCCTGTCCAGGAGGGTTAGCACAGAGGGTGTGACAAAAGTTTTTTTGGGAAAAGACTGTTGGGGGTGATTTTAGGTTCCTGGAGAAGACCAACAATTTAAAGCCCACCCACCCCTCAGCAGAGACACAGCTTTCTCTCAAGAATGTGGCAAGACCCGGGTGGGTGGAGCTGGGCGGAAGGAATGAGAGAAGGCTCAGATGTTGAAATCACCCTAGGGGATAGAAGTTGGAATTACTGAACTAAGCTATTCCAGAACTATCTATTATTCTGAGGCTTCCTAAAACACTATTTACACACATCACCAACTTTAACACTTAAGGAGTATCTTCTCTTGCTTAAAAATGTGTTTCTCTCCTGAGGGCAGGGGGGAAACCTCACACAAAAGTAGAAGTTAAGAGTCTGGTAGGGAGATGGTATCCAGTTCTTTTTCTCAGTAGGTTTCTGTCCCACTGCTGTAGGCACACATGGCAGGAGAGCTAGAGAAACTTATAAATTAAAAGAGAGGAGGTTCTTATCAGAAAATTCCTCCTTCA
>PISX010011270.1:0-66115 GCA_004024625.1 Mellivora capensis | reverse complement strand
ATCTGCCCCAAAAGCCAACTCCTGATTTCCTCCACTTCACTAAGAGGTGATGATTTAATTTTAAGTGCTACAGAGAAGTCTTGACCAGTGCCAGTGGGAGTATGAGAAGAGGCGTTAAGTTAGTAAATTCCCACCTTTGTTTGAGAAGGGAAATTGAAATTAGCTGACAAATAGCCACTGATAAGGCACTGAAGCATTTTGTTAAATTAGAACATGTGAAACTGATATTATTAGGTCCTCTACTCATTCATTTGATAGTTATAAAATACAAAGATTAAAGGATCCACTAGAATTATTTTTAGTCTTTTTACTATATTCACTGGTACATTTAAGTTAAATCATTCAATAAGACTATTTTTCAAAGTAGTTTAATTACTAACCAAAGATGCTAGAATCGAGCCACCAATCCATGAACTAAACCTCCGTTCTACTGTTGTATTATTTGCAATCAATTTCAACCGCATACTCTAAAACAGAGGGAAAAATAAATATTAGTATAATCAAAACAGATGACTCAACTCGGAAAATTCAGTTTTGATGACTGCCTAATGACTCTTTAAAACACCAATTACACATGATTATTTTGCAACACCTATGCTAATAGTATGCATGGGCTGAATTACTATATAAAGTACTTTGACTAAACTACTCTTATTGTGGCTTTTAATGTATAGTATTTAATAATAAATTATATAAGCCTTGGAAACTGCATATAAAAAGTATAGCATTCACAATTTATATTCTTGAATAGCAAACACATATTAAATACTTACCTATAAATCAGGTACTATGCTAAGTGCTTCATAAATTTCATTTCTTCCAACACCAAATCTAATTATCATCCCAACCTGCTACCACCCTTTCTATAATTCTCCTCAACTTGCTTGCTACTACTTTTTTAGGCCTTCACACTGTCCCTCCTACCTAAGGTAACTCCACACCCCCACCCCCACCAACTTCCAAACCAAAATCCAGACATCAGATTTCAGGTTAAATTTTCAGTATATGTGCTGCCAAAGCAAGCACTCAGGCTAAGTTTTTAATTCATATTGATTTCCTCCCAAATTAGTGTTTATTTTTGAACTCTTAATAAACACAGTTTATGGCTCAGTATCGTCCCTGTCTCCCTATATTGAGAGTTTTCCCCTACCTAGGACTTTGTTTCTGGGGATAGTTCTCAAATTGTTGATACTTCCCTATTATTTTATATGAACACATAGCTTGAGTCTTTCTCACTGTGAATAAGTATGTATGTTTTGGGAGTAGAGTACGTACTACAGAAGGGGGTGGGTGCTGGAAGTAGGAGGGATGAACATGGATTTTTTTATGTGAGGCACTGGTTGATATTTATTGCAATGAATTTTTTTTTCCTGTTTTTGCACTGATTTTTAATTGCCTCCTAAATGACAAGGATAATACCTAACTGCTCTTGACCAGACCTTGGAGAGCCCAGGTCTACATATTCATTATTCTGGGACTTCCTTTAACATCTAATGATTAGTACTATAGTTAAGGTCTTTTCCAGATCAGACTGTATCTTCAAGAATGTAGTAAATACAAGTCAGGTGTCAATCCTGTGCCTGTATCAATATTTAAATAACAATATAACAAATTAGATAACAATTCTAAAAATGTGCCATAAGTAAAATGTTTCTTTATATGAGAAACAAATAAGATTATCAAATATACAAATTCTATAGATACAATTAGGGCCCATGTAACCCTTAGTAAGTTTCTTTTAATGAAATAACTAGTACAGAATAACATACAAAAACTACTTGAGAAAGTTTTAAAATCTAAAATTAGGACTACTACTCTGTTATCAATGTGTACCAGACCTTCTTCCCAAACTATGTTCTAATCCTTTCAAAATCCTTTTTAAAGTTGTCACAATGTACCCAGTGATCTTTTTATTTTAAAACAAACAAAGGAGCTCTGTAGTCCTCTGCCAAATTTTATCCCAGAAGTTCACTACTTAATAAGCAACAAGACCTGGTACCTATCTGTGTGGGTGGAATTGTGTCCCCCAAAGAGAGATTTTGAAGTAGAATTCTAACCCCTGGTACCTGTGAATGTTACCTAATTTAAAAATAGGTTCTTTGCAAGTGTAATTAGGATGCAAATTAAGATAAGGTCATATTAGAACAGAGTGGGCCCTTAATCCAACAGGACAAGAGTTTTTATAATGAAGAGAACAGACCCATAAGAGAGGATTGCTCTATGACAATGGAGACAGACTGAAGTGCTGGAGCTACAACCAGTAATCCCCAAAGGATTCCTGGCAAACCATCAGATGCTAAGAAGAAAGAAAAGAAGAATTCTCATCTGTACATTTCAGAGAGAGCAGGGCCTGCTGATATGTTGATTTCAGACTTTGAGCTTCCAAAAGAGAGAAGAAATTCCTGTTGTGATAAGCCACCAAGTTTAGTTTGTGGTACTTTGTTATGGCAGCTCAAGTCCATCTTCCCAGCCACATCACTCTTCCCACTTTTGCACAGACTAAGCCAACTATGTTGAAATACTGGAATATGCCATCTTCCCTTCAATAGTTTGCACATCACATTCCCTCAACCTAGACGTTCTTCCATAAATTACCAACCAGATGAACTCCATTCAGTTTATTCATAAGGGACTTAAGTGCCTGCTCTACAGTGTTCCCCAGAGTTCATGGTTCATGACCTACTAAAACCACTTAGCATGTTACAGTCTTTATGCATGTCTACTCCTGCGAGCAGACTGAGCCCTTAGAGGGAAAGAACTATAGTTTATATCCCTAAGTGCCTAGCAGACTATAGATACTTAAATATGGAATCAATGAATAAAAGATTCAAGTATAAGAGTCATCTATGAAAAGATGTCACCTATGACAATTTCATTAACAAGGGCTATTAACCTTTTTTAGGTAATACTGTATTAGGCACACACAAAAATATCAATCTACTACTGAAAAACCTTATCTATAAGATTACAGCAGTGATGAGGACACACATGACTGAAGAATACCACTAAAGAACAAACAAAACTTACTGGTGGAGTTTTCTGAGAGAGCTCTCTATTCAACCTGTCAGTAAAGCTCTGTATTAGCGTGTTTCCTCCTGCCACTATAACACTTCCATAGAGACCCTAGGATAAAAAAAAATAAATTAGTTCCAAATGTTTCCAACAGTTTGCTTTTTTTAAGATTTTATTTATTTTATTTAAGAGAGAGAGCACAGAGGGAGAGGGAGAAGCAGGCTCCCCGCTGAACAGAGAGCCCAACATGGGGCTCAATCCCAGGGATCACAACCTGAGCCTAAGGCAGATGCTTAACTGACTGAGCCACCCAGATGCCCCTTTTTTCAACAGTTTTAAATACAACTACAACTAAAACTACATCATCCTCTACAATTTTTCCTTTCTTTTTAAAATTTTTTACTTCTATATATACCCAGTACCTTAATCCAGTGGTTCTCAATCCTCACTGCACATTCAGTTCATTTAGGGAATTTATAAAACACAATGCCCACAATGCCAGAGGCAATTAAATAAAAATCTGGGATTGGGGCACAGTCAAAGGTTTTGTTAGTTTGCTTAAAACTCCAGATGATTTTGGGGGCACCTGGGTGGCTAAGTCAGTTGAGTGTCCAACTCGTAGTTTTGGCTCCTGTTATGACCTCATGGCTTATGGGATCAAATCCTGCATTGGGGGCTCTGCACTCAGTGGAAAGTCTGCTTGAAGATTCTCTCCCTCTGCCCCTGCTCCCACTTGTGTGCTCCCGCTCTCTCTCTCAAAAAAAAAAAAAGATCCAGATGATTTAATGTGCATTTAAAGTTTAAGAACCACTAACGTCAAGCAATTATTCTAAAACTAAAACCCAAACATAATTTTTTGGCAGAAAGCTGCCAGTATTTAGAGGCTTATTTTATACCTTCATCTTAGAATGCTCAGCTAGAAGTTACAGTATTTAAAATTAGACAATAATGGGGCGCCTGGGTGGCTCAGTGGGTTAAAGCCTCTGCTTTCGGCTCAGGTCATGATCCCAGGGTCCTGGGATCGAGCCCCACATCGGGCTCTCTGCTCTGCGGAGGGCCTGCTTCCTCCTCTCTCTCCCTGTCTGCCTCTCTTGCCTGCTTGTGGTCTCTGTCAAATAAATAAATAAAATTAAAAAAATAAAATAAAATAAAATTAGACAATAAGGATTATTTAATGATTATGATGGATAATGCATAATCATAATATCCCTGGCCAAAATGACTGCTACCTTTCTCTTGCAGGGGTATGCATTAGAACCACATGGGGAACTTTTTCAAAATTGACATGCTGATTCCTCCCCCAAATAAAAATAAGTCCCTACTTAGATGGAGTATACTTACCTCTAATTTGCCTGTATGTATCAGAAAGCTAAATGTCAGCCTGCCTTTTTTTGAAGTTTTTATTTGAATTCCATTAGTTTACATACATGTCAGCCTGTATGCTTTTTTAGTGGCTAAGTGCCTATTTTAAAAATTTATTCCAAATATCTAAATCATCCAACTTTTAATTAAAAGAGAAAATGGAATATAGAAGAATTATGTCCTCTGTAATCAACATTAACTAAGGGAGGTATCTCACTAAAAACAAAAAGTTATCACACTCTTATAGTAAGTATAGTTCAACTCAATTGCCTTCTCCTAAAGTGGCCTTGAGTTTGTGCTAAAAAATTCCATACTTACATCACTTTTGTCCTAGAAGCAGCAAATGCCTGCTACATGGCTAGCTGAAATAAAGAATATTTTTCATAGCCACCCAAAAGTCTCTTTTGAACATGTTTTTTATATATCCCTAGCTACCAGCACTATATTCTAAGCAAATGAGTTAACTCAAACAATTTTTAAGGCAGTATGTAGGCTACAAACTGAATCTAGGGGTTTTGTGTTTGTTGTTTTTTTTTTTAAGATTTTATTTATTTATTTGAGAGGGAGAGCACATGAGTGAGCATGAGCAGGGGATGGGGCAGAGGCAAAAGGAGCAGCAGACTCCCTGCTAAGCTGAAGGCAGCTATGTAACTGACTGAGCCACCCAGGCACTCCTGAATCTAGGGTTTAAATAATATATAATCAATCTCAAACCCAGGCACTCCTGAATCTAGGGTTTAAATAATATATAATCAATCTCATAATTAAATAATATATAATCAATCTCACAACATATAATCAATAATATATAATCAATCTCAATCTCAATCAATCTCATTAGTATGTATATAATATGTAGTTATTATTTAAAACTTGGCAGAGCACAAAAAATAGGAAGGTTCATTCTAAACTAAACTCCATGTAAAAGTTACATAATTTAGGGATGCCTGGGTGGCTCAGTTGGTTAAGCGGCTGCCTTCGGCTCAGGTCATGATCCCAGTGTCCTGGGATTGAGTCCCGCATCGGGCTCCTTGCTCGGCAGGAAGCCTGCTTCCCCCTCTGCCTCTGCCTGCCACCCTGTCTGCCTGTACTCACTCTCTCTCTGACAAATAAATAAATAAAATCTTAAAAAAAAAAAGTTACATAATTTAAACCCATACCTTCCTGAACAATAAAAGTAGCAAAATTATGTAAGAAAAATCACCAATAATAAATATTTTGGTTTGTCACGTTTTAGGAAATCTCTAGAAGAGCAATGTCTAAAAGAACTTTCAAGGGGCACCTGGCTGGCTCAGTCAGTAGAACAAAAGAACTTTCAGTGATGACAGAAACATTCCCTATCTGCACTGTCAAACAGTAGCCATTAGCTATATTTACAATGTGGCTAGTGCAACTAAAAAAACGGAATTTTAAATTTTTACTTATTTTAATTTAAATTGTCACATGTGGCTGGTAGCTTCCACACTGGACAGCTCTAGAGTTTCGCATTTTTCCTTTTCTAGTATTTCACAATTTTACATATTCTAAATTTTTACTTATTTTAATTTAAATTGTCACATGTGGCTGGTAGCTTTCACCCTGGACAGCTCTAGAGTTTCGCATTTTTCCTTTTCTAGTATTTCACAATTTTACATATTCTAAAATGGATTTCAAAGTCAATGGCCAATGTCGACAACTTAAATACTGAACTAGGGGGTACTTCCTTACCCTAAAAAATACTTTTATACCATAAGCAAAAGGCTGACACTTACTGGTCTGATATCAATATCACACATTCCAACACTTGTAGTGACAACGTGACTGACTCCCAACATTGTATTTCCTGATAAGCCCTACAACAAAACAAAAATGAGTAGTCAACAGAAGAACTTCAAACAACGCACCCAAAAATATCTAGTCAGTCTTATTTAGGTTTTATAATTAAACAAGATCTTCACATATATGGGACAAGCCAAGCTAATTATGAAAAAAGCTTTCATACCTTTACATTGGAAGGGTCAAATAATCCTTCAGGAATCTTTAACCGTTCTGCTCCAAAGTCACAATTGTACCCATTGGGGAATTCATAATGAACAGTTGGCATCTGTGCAGCTACTCTGAAAACATAGTAAACAACATTAAACAAAAGAAAAAAAAAATCCTGCCCAAAATTATAAACTAAGAAATTATCAACTTGTAAGAAAGCAGAGTGAGAGTATCTTTCTTTTATAATGTTAGTGTTTCTTAACATAACTTTTTACCTTTAGACCAGTTATGAATATTCTGCAATTCTTTAACTAAACAAATCAATTTCTTTCCTCATTTATGAAGTATTCAGTGTTTAAAAGATTAATATGAAAGTTTTAATGAGCTATTATAAATCTTGTAGATAAGAAAACATACTGTTCATCGTAAGTTGAATCTGATACTTGAAGTACTGAAGCTTGAAAGTCCTGGATAACACACTATGGATTAAAAAAAAAGTTTTTAAGAAACAAGGTTTTGGAGATTTGTCTCTGCAATCTATACTTTTGTAATATTGTATTTAAAATACTTTTCTTAATGAAACCGGACCATGTTCCTGGATGGCAAAGTCATTTCAGGGGTATAAGTCTATCCAGCAAAGACTCAAGAGTATCAAGAAACCCAATTCTAAACATTTGCATTAGAAACTATATTATACCACATTTAAATTAACAATAATTTTTTTAAATAAATTAATAGTTATGGAAAAATGATGAAATAAAAACAATTAGGAATCTGTTCTGCATAACAAAACTGGTTTCAGAACACTGTTTTTTCCTTAAAAATAAGCCTAGACTTAGAAGGAAGATTTCATTATCTGAATAAGTACACATGTGCACATATGTGGCATCTTATATAATTTCTAATGACTGCACATAGTGTAAAACACATAGTGTAAAACATTTAAAAATTTTGCTACAAAATACATACAACCTCTAGGCTGCTAAGGAAAAATCTTATATCTACACAAAACTGTTAATCATCTCCACAATTTTCCCTTCTACTGAATACCCACAAAAATCTTTATCGTTGGGTACAAAAAGTATCAGAGAGGAGACATCCCTGGCATAGTAAACTATTACTTTCATTTCCTTTTATGTTAGAAATTAATATACATCTGTGGTGTGAGAGGTTTTACTAACCTCTCTTCCTTTAAGTTATATGTTCAGAGAGGGATTTTTGGTAAAGAGAATCTTACTGGCTCCTCACTAGAATAATGACACATTTTTTAATATGGCTGACTGATGTTAAATAAGAGAACATTACTGAGCCATACTCAGTTCTCAATAGACTGAAACAATTATCTTAGACAAAAAAGGTACAGAATAGCATAATATTTGTTTTTACTCCAAAACCAAAGTTCCTTCCAGGTCTTAATGTAATCCAAATGAATATAGTAGTTTGTTGAGATAATTTGTTTGACAAATATGAAAAGCACCCCTTCCCTCTCAAAATAAGCTATTATTTTTGTTCGTAAAGTACCATTAAAACTATAAAGTGCTCAGAGTGCCTGGGTGGTTCAGTCGGCTAAGCATCCCACTTTGGCTCAGGTCACGATCTCAGGGTCCTGGGAATGAGCCTCGCATTGGGGCCCTGCACTCATCAGGGAGCCTGTTTCTCCCTCTCCCTCTGCCCCTCCCCCCATTCATGCTGTCTTTCTCTCAAATAAAATCTTAGAAAAATATAAAATATTTTTCTAAATATTTAATATATATAAACTGCTCAAAAACTATTCTCTTAAAAACTTATAGCCTACAATAGTTTTAAAAAGAGAATAACAGTACTTACATTACACATGTAATTGTGCCAAGACCTTGTAACCTGTGGCAACTTCTCTTTTCTTTTCCAGTTTGCTGGAGATCCTTCACGAACAGCTTCCTGAGTACCAAGAACATGCGCTAGAGTTCATTCACAACATAGGAGGTAGGGAGTTAGAGATAAATTCCAAAGAGAAAATTCAAGCATCCCTTACTTTTGATGCAATCATATACGGAGGAATCAGTTCTATATTCATTTCTTGGAAGAGTTCTCTGCATTGCATAGTAATGAAGTCTCCAGCAAGAGGGGATTTCACAATGCCTATGAAAACAGATTAAACAAGGCTAAGAGAGTAGTAAATCCAAGCTCCTTGGGACAAATTCTTCTGTGTATTTATATATGAATAATTTTTTCAAGTAGAATTAACTGAACCAACCCTCTAAGCATGAATGAAGCCATGCATCAGTTTTAAATACATATTATAAAGATTTTTTAAAAACTCTTAACAAAGACACATTATTTGGACACTGATATGACTTGATAGTCCGACTCACTGCTGTTATTCATGTCTTCATGACAGCTAACATCATGATCTCAGCATACCCACATTAAATCCACTTACCCTGCTGAAGGACATAGCCATCGTGAACTGGAATTGCGGTGGTATGAGTGGCTCCACTGTCCAAAATAAGCCCAGTAGAACGACCATTAGCAAATCTAGTTTAAAGCATTAAGGAAAAGAAAATATCAAGGCTCCTAAAATATGTTTAATTGTAAATATTTATTGTAAAGGGAAAGTTTTACTAAGGCATTCTTAAACATGTATATTATGGCTTAAAATGTGTTAAAGTTAATCCAGGGATAGAAACTGGTGTCAAATATCTGGCTTAAAGAGAAATGACATCAGGCAAGACTTCCAAAATGACGGTGAGAGGAAGTCAGGGAAACCTTTATCCCAGAGAGATACCTGTTGAACTGGTCAAAATTAGCACTACCATTCAAAGTCTCTGGAGACATATGAAAGGACTTATATTTAACAAAATCTACAGAAATTCAGTAAAACGGTAGGAGGCTTTGGCATTTGAGCTAGAACTAAAACTGTTCTCCACACAGGTTAAAGAAAAACCATTGTAGCAGTGTGGCAGCTGAGTGAGAGTTCCCACAACTCAACGGGAAAGCTTTTCCAGGTGGATTCAACAGCCAACAAATATTGACAGATCTCATCTTCCACAGCTCTGTGCTGCAGAGGGCCTGTGTCATGTCAACCTCATACACCAACACGTAGGAGCAGGGCCATTCACTTGGTCATCAAATATTTACTGAGCACGTATTATGTGCCTAGTGTTAAGTCTGGTACTGAGTAAGGAACCATAGTTAGTCTGGCCCTGGCATTCCCAAGCCCAGAAGGCACAAGAAAGTGCTCCGAAACAGACTCTGCCCTGAATATCCTGTTTGGTAGAGATCAGTAATGCTGTGAAAAGAACAGCTTGGGGTGCACTGGTAGTATAATGGAGAGACCACCTAACCAACCCTGGGGAAATCCAAATGTAAGCTAGCAAGGAAAACACAGGGAAAATATAGCAACATGTGGAAAAGGCAGGCAGCAAGAGGATACGGTGAGGCCAGGGAAGTGCAAAGTAGTTCAGCAGAGCCTGCAAGAATGTGGAAGATGATTCTGGCTTAAAGCAGCCTGGCAATTAAAGATTATTAGAGAGGCAGTGAGAAGAATGGGCAAGGTAAGAGGAAGGGTTGCAGTAATCCCAGAAATAGCTTGCACCAAAAGCAATGGCAGTGGAGAGAGAGAAATCAATGGATCTGAGAGGTTGTGGGGAAGAAAAAACACAGGTCTTGATGACTAACTAAATTTGAAGTGTTAGAGAGAAAGATTTTGGGATGCCTGGGTGGCTCAGTTGGTTAAGCGGATGTTTTTGGCTCAGGTCATGATCCCAGCGTCCAGGGGTGGAGTCCCGCATCTGGGTCTTTGCCCAGGGGGAGCCTGCTTCTCCCTCTGTCTGCTCTGCCTGCTGCTCCCCATGTTTGTGTTCTCTCTCTTGACAAATAAATAAAATCTTTTAAAAAAGAGAGAGAGAGAGAGAGAGAGAGAGAGAGGGAGATATTTCCATTCTGGGCAACTGGGAGTAAGAAGATATAAAGAAAGAGAAGGAATAAAATTTGAGGGGAGAGAAGATTAATTCAGTTTTAGACATAATTTAAAGTGCTTCAACAGATAATTAATACAAAAAGTTCTAGTAGGGCAGGTGGATGTGGACCTGGGGGTCACATTTTGTATCTGGGATACAAAACAGATACATATTTGGAATTTGTTAGTGTAGAACTGGTATCTGAAGCCAAGGAAATGGATAATTTAAACCAGAAGGAGCATGTCAAGAGAAATGAAGGGCAAAGGGCAGAAAACCAAGGAATGTGTAAGAATGATCAGAATCAATGAGGATCAATGGCCAGAAAGACAGGTTGGTGATTTATCTTTGCTAATACTGGTACTCTATTGACCTCTGGTCAACTATATACACAAACATTAATTTGATGCTCTGTTAGTAGAAAACAACAGATGCAGTAATACCAAACTAAAAAGTGGCATAAAGGTACATGGATCTTCCTATAAATAACAAAATCTGGACAAATTATCTTAGATGACCATTTTAAGATACTGGAAAGTGTTTAAATGCAGTCAAAGTTCAGCCAAAATTTATTCTCATAAAACTGCAAATGGAAGGGGTAAGAAGTTGAAGTTTGTAGCTTCCTTGCCTGAAAGTGCTCCCCAGCTCCATTGCTACAATTGGGAAAGCAGTGGTGGAAAACTGCAACTTTACCACCTTGAATGAACAGAGAAAGGAGCTCAAGGCCGGAAGAAAAGCTGAACAGGTAAGGTAGAAACCCTACATGTCAGAAAACTACAGAAGGGATCAGAGTATAAAACGTACCCACATCTGTGATTGTCATTCTCTCATGAGTGTATATGCAACTTTTCCAGAGACCACGTCATGTATGATACAGAACAGACTGAACGCAAAAGACAGATATGAGAATCCAATGTCTGTTATTAAGCCTGATGTTAAAGAGATTTGAGAAAATGTAAAATAATTCCACTCTTCTCATAATTTTTTGGGTTTTAGAAATCAGTTGATTTTCATTAAATATTTTACATTATGACTTATTATTAATTTACTTAGACTAAGATATCTAACTTTTTTGGTTTCTATTTTAATTCCTAATATGGTAAACACCACCAAATACAATCCACCACTAAGTAAAAGCTCTGGATGTAAAAGGTTGAGATCCACTGGGCTGGAAGAACATAGTAAAAGGACACCAATCATCTAAATCCAGAAATGTAGGAAAATCCATGACAATCTACTTCCTTAACTGACAAATTACAAGGGAAAAAAAGGGTCTGGGGAGTAGAACCTAAAGATTAAAAGAGACCTAAGAGACATACCAAAGAAATACAATGTATGACCTTGTTCGGGTCCTGACTTATATACACTACACTGTTTTGTTTTGTTTTTTTTTAAAGATTTTATTTATTTATTTGACAGAGAGAGAGAACACAAGTAGGCAGAGAAGCCGGCAGGAGGGGTGGGAAGCAGGCTCCCTGCTGAGCAGAGAGCCCAATGCGGGCCCAGGACCCTGAGATCATGACTTGAGCCAAAGGCAGAGGTTTTAACCCACTGAGCCACCCAGGTGCCCCTACTCTACACTGTTTTTTTTTTTTAAAGTTGTGATTACTTCCTTTTTTTGTCTTGAGACACATGGTAAAATCTTTTAGAGACACATGCTAAAGTTTCTATGGATAAAATTATATCATATCTGGGATTTACTTCAAAATCATAATGCGAGGGGGAGAGGGAAGGGTTTTAACTACTACAAGTTAGCTATGTTTTGAAAATTGAACTGTGCGATAGGCACATGGAGGTTCAATATGACATTCTATATTCTTCTGTATTAGAAATTTTCCATAATGAAAGGTTAAAAAATAGAACAATGCCCGATTCTGTTTACATATTCCTTGTAAGGAAGCAGCCAAACAGACCTAAGTTCAAATTCAGTAAAGCCACTTTCAAACTATGGACTTGAACTAGTTTGCTTATTTCGGCCACCTTCCTGAGAGGATTGTGAGTATTAAGTGAGATAATGCACACAGTGCTAGCTAGCATTCTCTATGTTCTACTCAAAAACCTGCAATGGTATACTAGAGTCTAAAGTTCAAATTTTAAAAATCTGACAGGCAAGGTATGTACAGTTTGACCCAAACCTATTTCCACAACTCCTTCTGAAGTCTAACAGAAATTCAACTATAAACTAAGTCACTGGAAAGAACATTTAGACTTCCTACCTCCACACTTTTGCTAAAATCATCTCCAAAACACACCATTACAGACAATGTTAGATTACCACAGTGATTCTCATATGTAAAATTTACTTGAATATAAGTGAGTAAAAAGTAAAGCTAGGTTTTAAGTACTTAATTCAAAATCACACAGTCTGTAAGCATGTCAACTTAAACTCTAAATACAGGGCTCCTTCCCCCATATCATACAAATAAACTCTATTTTCTTTATAAATATTTTTTTTTAAGGTTTTTATTTATTTATTTGACAGAGAGGGAGAGGGAGCACAAGCAGGCAGAGCAGCAGGCAGACTCTCCATAGAGCAGAAAGCTTGACTTAAGGCTGGATCCCAGGACCCTGAGGTCAGGACCTGAGCCAAAGGCAGATGCTTAACTGACTGAGCCACCCAGGAACCCCTTCAAATCTCTTCATAAAGATTTGTCAGGCTATTATTTTCCTCTGATGAGTTTCCACATTATACAAAAAATTCAAATTAATATGTACTTCTTCATGACTTTTGCCAGTTATTTTGAAGTACTATTTTTTTAAGATTTTATTTATTTGTAAGAGAGCGAGAGCACATGTGCACAAAGAGGGGGAGCGGCAGGCAGCTCAGGGAGCTGCTGAGCAAGGAACCTACCCAGGGACTCGATCCCAGGACCCTGCCATCATGACCCAAGCTGAAGGCAGACACTTTACCAACTGAGCCACCCAGGTATCCCTTAAAATACTATATAAATCTATTACTTACCTTTTAACAAGAATATTACATTACAAATTCTCTGAGATAAGGACATAATATTTCCTGGTCTGTCCCTTAACATGTCTACAATAAATATTTGGTGATTTTTTTAAATTGATGATTAAATCTTAAGTGAACTTATAGCTAATTTCCACTTTTCTATGGTAATGGGAGAAGAGAAAGAAAATGGCAATCTTTGAACTTGTTTAATCCAACTGGCTTAAACATTACCCTCTATTCATATTCTTCTAAAAACGAATGTTTTAAAAACCTTGATAACAAGTAGGATTTGAGCATTTCTTTCTTATTTCCCTCTAATAACTTCTGGCATATCTATTCCAATAAGAAATACTAAAAGACAGCCAAAAATTAAGGAGAGAGGAAAAAAACCGAAACTTTTGAACAAGCAAGAACTGGCTCATGTCTTCCTGCTGGGGGCATTCTCTTTAAGGGCACCACATTTACTTTGAAAGAAAAGCTGAGTATTACTCTTTAAAGGATACGCTGTCAAAACTGCAGTTTTGCAAAGGAAGAATGCAGGGATATTGTAGTGTTCAAACATTAACTCTGTCAGTTTCTCTCTCTTTGCTCTCGTATTCCACTTGAGAAGAGGGGAAAAAGAAATGCAAGTTATTTACTGTTTAAAAACTAAAAAGTTGATTTATTTCAAGATTCAATATAGCACTATATTAACAAAGATGTAAATATTAAAAATAGAGTACCACAGAAAATAATCCTCATAAGATTATGTATTTTTTGTTTATAAATAAATTTAGTAAAAATAAAATTTATCATTTAATAAAAAGCAAAATTGTCTATTTCTATGAATTCTACAAGTTATACAGACTTTTCAAAGCACAAGAAAATCATGATTCTTATAAAGTATTATTAAATCTTAAGAGTGAATCTAGTAATTTTAAACCACCAAATTTTCCTACTTAGAGCTTGTATTCCTAAACAAAACTAGGTTAAAAACAGTAACAAAATGTTGATAATTTATGATTGTTATGCTAGCCTGCTGGGCTCTTTGGACTCTGTACCAAATTTATTTCACAAGAGACTTCAGTCTGGTAATTTCCAGCCCTAGTTCCACATTGGACTTCTCACTTGGAGAGCAGAGTATACAAGCAGATACACCCTGCCTCTGGGGCACAGGGGTAATTCATAAACCCAAAGGGAAGCAGCCCAAGGAAATCAAATGTTAAATAAATCCCTGGAAAATAAGGAGGGCACAGATTGCATGGAGCACTGGGTATTATACACAAACAATGAATCATGTACCACTACATCAAAAACTAATGATGTACTGTACGGTGACTAACACAGCACAATAAAAACAACAACAACAAAAATCCCTGGTGGGGGGGAGGGGGGACCCAAACCCCATTTAGGGTGCTTTGTTATTGTTCTTTGAATATTTTACTTATTGAAATAATAAAAATTATAATAGTATGTAAAAATTAATCCCCCTTTCCCTAATTTTCAAATTCAAAATATGAATTTCTATGCCTCTTTAAAAAAAGAAAACATTCTTCAAATGAGTTTAAAAAACAACAACTACAGAAACTCAGAAAACAAAGTCTGTCTTACTGGTGCTTCTGACATGAGAACAGGATGCAGGCTGGCTTCTGATTTGACATGCATTTTGTAGGTATGATCCAAAATAGCCTGGAAACTATCCCAGTCTTCAACTACAATATAAGATTAACACCCTGAAAACAATGCTTAGTTGAAGATGAATACAGAATCTTTTAAGAGACTGTTTCTACAGTTTAGCAATAATAATATACAGAACCTACTTATTTCATAGATTTACTTCATAATATAGTACTTTAGTGCTCACTTCGGCAGCTCATATACTAAAATTAGAACCATAATACAGTACTTATATAGACATAATCTTTGTTTTCTATGAATATGGAAACTCTTTTTGGTTCCTTCAGCCCCCACAGTATCACAATCTGTAGACCTGTCCCAAATGTAATTAGTATATCTAATAGACCTAAAATACCAAAAAAATATTATTCAGTAAGTACTTACTAGAGGCATAGTATGCAATTTAAATGGTAAGAAAACATACAAAAGAATGGTATGATCTAGATCTGATATTCAAAGCTTACAATCTACTTGAAAAAACATTAAAAGATACTAAAAAAAAGAACCTTCAGGGAATATAATATGCCTTAATTTGGCTTTCACCTAAACGTTCCATCAAAACTACTTGCATAAGTCACTAATGACCTTCTAACGGACAAATCTAGAGGAAACTTCTCATTTGTACTATCACTTGACCTCTTTTAACATTATCTGACACTACTGCCTGCTCAACAGTTTATTTTATTTTTTTTAAAGATTTTATTTATTTATTTGACAGACAGAGATCTCAGGTAGGCAGAGAGGCAGGCAGAGAGAGAGGAGGAAGCAGGCTCCCTGCTGAGCAGAGAGCCCGATGTGGGGTTCGATCCCAGGACCCTGGGATCATGATCTGAGCTGAAGGCAGAGGCTCCAGCCCACTGAGCCACCCAGGCGCCCCTGCTCAACAGTTTAAAAACTTGTTTTGCCACTGTCCAAAGAAGAATGTCATGACTTGTACAACATACTCCTACAGGTGTAAGAGGATTTTGTTTGTTTTGGTCAATGAACTTTGTTAGTCACTCTAACTTTTCTCTTCCCTTCTTAGTGTAAATCTCAATGTCACAGCTGAGAACTACAAGAATTAATCACTTCCATGCTTCCAGAACTTGTTCTTCCCTTGGCCTTCTGCTGAATATTAATTCTCCTACATCCCTAACTATTCCTCCCTCAGGGGCACCTTTTCTTCTCTTCTGTTAAATACAGAACAAGCTCTTACAAGGAACCCCATCCTCAACCCGTGTCTCAAATTTCACATTCTTTCTGGCTAATATAATGCAAATCCATGTCTTAAAATTTTCCTCACCCACTTGCTCTAACAGCACCTATATTCAAATACTTCGAATGCAATAACAAACTCATTTACACGCTGTACAGAAAAACACCTGTTTGCAAGGCTGATCCCTGGCTGGTATCTGGGAACCTGACTGACAACCAGTTCCCTACACTGATATAAAGTTTCCCCGAAATAATAAGAGTAGTTCACTGTGCCTAAGCTGTTTGTACAATGCGGTTTATGCTGAACACCTTCTTTCCCTCTGGGAGCCTTGGATTTTAGTACATGCAAGGCACAGGGTCCTTATGTGACCACTACAGTAAAAATCGTCTCCAATGAGCACCTCTGGTAGACAACACACATGTTACATCTCATCACTAGAGGAATTAAGTACATCCTGCCTGACTCTACTGTGAGAAGACTGAGAACTTTGCACTGGTTTCCTGTGGACCTCACTTGATGTCCTTTTTTCCTATCTATTTTGCTTTGTATCCTTTCAGTTTAATAAATCTTAGCCATGAGTACAACTATATGCTGAGTCCTGTGAATCCTTCTTGTGAATAACTGAACCTAAAAGTGATCTCATGTAATATACTTGTCTGTTAAGACTGTAAAACTTGCTCCTTTCCATTCTATCCTACTTGACCGAATGGTACCCAATCACCCCAATGAAAAATTGAAGAAACTCTTTCAACTCTTCTCTTTTCACCTCTTTGATATCTCTCAAAGTCACCTCAGGATCTCCACCATCAGTGATAAAATTTCAACCCTCTTCACTTTTCATCTGAATTCTCACCTCCCTATCTGATCCTCCTGTCTCTATTAACACCTTCCAATCTAGCCTACATACTGCTTTTAGAATCTCTCCAGCTGGCAAGTATGAATATTTCACCCCTCTGTTTAAATTCCTTTGGGGTTACCTTTCAGAGCTGCCAGCTTAATACACCCTTGGCATGGTTTACAAGCCTTATTATTATTGCTCCATGCTCACCTTTCCTGCAACTGGTCCTAATGCATCCACTGTTGCTATACTTAATTGAAGATCTTTCTAAACAGGTAGGCTTCTTCCACAGCCCCACCTCTTTACATATGCCAGCCTTCCAGTCAGGCTAATCTTTATTTATTGATCAAGATCCAATACAAAAGTTACCTCCTTTATGAAAACCATCACTGACCCCCAATGACAGAGTTAAATACCCCTCCTCTCTAATTCCACTGCTTATCAAACTTAACTATACAAATATACAAATATTTGTATATTTATTGTATATTTATATCTATCTACCCTACGAGTCTCTTAAGGAAGAGGAACATGTTCGATGCCTCTTTGTATTCTTAGTGCCTAGAACATCAGTTTGTGGAATAAAAATAATAAAATACCTGATAGTCAACTTATAAGTTTTATGTCTAAAACACAGCATGTATATTCTATAAATCAAATCCACAGAAGCAAACATCGTACCCATCCCATTTTTTAGTGGTGAAATGGCCTCCGTATTCTCCCTGGGAACACGCAGGGCATTAGTATCTATGTAATAGGTGGGACCGCCCTGTTTGCCTTTATCGCCGTCGATTTCCATCAGTGTGCTTCCATCATCTCTTTCTACCACCATACCAATAGCTGTGGGGAAATCCACCTGGAAGAGTCAAGAACATGATAATACAAGTTTTACCTGCTTTTATCAAGTAGTCATTTTTTTCCAACTAAAGTCTTTTACTGTAATTGAGTCAGAATTTCTGCATGAATTTAATTCTACATAAATGGCCTTTTCATATCCAATTAACTAACACTACACTTACTTTAGGACAGTCTTCACCAGCATAACCAGCTCTCACAGTGTAGGATCCAATATCAAAAACAAGAGCTCCAACTTCATCTGAAAAGATGAAAGGATAATTAACATTAACAACCTACAGGTATCATATGAAAATTAAGAGCACTTAATGTGCTTAAAATGAGAAAGTATATGAAACCTCTATTACAAATTAAAGCAGGTATTACATTCATATTATTACTAGCTTGAACCTAGTTTTAAATACATCTTAAAATAAAGATTCTTTTAGTTAAAATATAACAAGTCATAATTTTATCAGTATAGGTTCAATCAGCAATGAGACAGTACACTAAAATTGGGTAATTTGCAAGACCTTACTTCTCAAAAGGGCTATTTACAAAGATGTAGGGATAATACAGGAAAACCAAAAGGGATAGTATGGTACCCTAGCACTAATAATACCACCCTTAGAACTGAAGAAACATGGAGAAGAACTGTTACCAGAACCCAGAGAGAGTTGTGTTTGGAGGGCTACCTGACAAGGAGCTGTGGCATCAGTTGAGGGATGCAGTGAGCCATGGCTAACCCTGAGGGGATGGAACCAGGCTAATAAATATGCCAACCTCTCTCTTCCCTACTCTCCACTGGCTCACGTGATCTCACAGTTTATCACCCAAACTAGGCCACTTCTGAGTGCGAAAAGGGTTCCCTATTAATAGTTCTACCAGGACAAGAGGCATAAAGTAGGAAATATGGTTACCCTACCACAGGCCAAACCAGAGGTTAAGAGACCCATTGAGGCAGTCTATAAAGATCAGCCTTTCCAGGCACAAAGAGGATGTAAATGAGTGGAAAGTAGATCTGGAGTGGCAAAGGGAAGATATGCAGTATACTTAGGTACCATTTTTTCAGATATTAAGGGAAATTACATCCTAAGCAATTAGAGAAGAAACTTAGCAAAACTCCAAGAAAAAGAGGGACTCCAAAGAATAAGAATTTAAGATGTAATTATACAGACCAAGTAAAAATCATGAAAATGAAGTTATCAAAGTTCGCACATTTCAAAGATTTTTAGTAAAGTTTAATGCTGAGGAAGAAAGCTGGTAATTTTTTTCCACATTCATATTCAGAGAATAGCCTTTAATTATACTTTAAAAATATTTCACCCAAAACAGCATGCCTCAAAAAACAAAACACTTGGGTTTTCCAGACACTAATTTTTCAAGTAAGAATTTTTTTCAACCCTTAAAAAGAATAAAGAACTATTATTTACCTCCATTAAATTAGCAAAATCCACCTGATAAGATCAAGTGTTGTCAAAGATGTAGGCAAAGAGCTCCTACACATTTGCTTATAAAATTGTAAACTGATAAGACCACAATGTGCAATTCAGTCATATGCATTAAAGTTTAAAATGTGCATACACATTACACTTTTATCTTCTCTAGAGAAACTCTCGCACACATACCAAAAGGAGACACATTTTAGAATGTTTACTAGCTATGTGACTTCGGGTGATTTCTAACTTCTCTGCCTAGTTTCCTCATATGTAAATGTGCATAATAATAGTTCCTATCTCACAGGATGCTCGAATAATTAAACATGTTAAATGCTATAATGCATGTAATCACCTGGAACAGTACCTGCACATAATAATCACAGCAGGTGGGAGCCACTACTACCATTATCATCATCACACTGCTCGTCACAGGAAAAAAATAGAAATAATCTAATAGTCTCTCAGTATGGAGACAGATAAACTATAATTTATTCACACCATGAAATATTATACAGCAAGTAAAATGAATGGTCTAGATCTACATGTATTAATACGGATAAATCTCCAAAAAATGATTAGTTTGAAGAGCTATTTAATACACACACACACACACACACACACACACACACACATTATAACACTATTTAATTCATTATGGACACACAAACTGAGTAAAAGCATAAAATCTGCATGGTGTCTGGGAATGTTACCCACAACTTCAGTTCTGCAGCTTCTTCTATGGAGGGAGAGAAGGGGACTCTATATCAATAACATTCTACTTCTTAAAATATCTTAGGCAAATACAGTAAAATATTACATCTATTTATCACACATAAACTTACACATTTTTAGTATGTCTAAAGTACTAAAAATTAAGTTTTAAAATAAAGAAAAATCAGTGGTTATACAGATATTCATAGTTTAGAGATGGTGTCCTTACAGAATAATGATCTCATTTTTTATTCAAATAAACTGAAGAGCTACCTATTTTTACTTCTAATTTGAAAGGAAGTTTCTGTACTTACTACATTTCCCAAAGTATTATCCATTCTCTATACAACCCTCTGATCCAAATAATTTTGTCTGAAAGTAGGGATGCATTTGTTATCACCATAGCTGTACACTCAGGAACAAAGAGTAAAGTTACCCAATGAATATGAATTAATAAACGTTAACACTGACTAATCAGAATACTGGCTAAAGAAATATCCTAACTAAACAAATAAATTGCCTTGCCCGGTTAACCAAAATCTTCAATTACCTTTCTCAAGGATCAATTGTTTGTCCTACGCCAAGGCTCTTAACCTTTTCTGTATCGTGGACCTCTTTCACAAAGCTCTGGGCTGAACTGTTTCCCCCTAAAATTCCTATGTTGAAGTCTTAACTCCTAGTATCTTAGAACATGACTCTATTTAGAGATAAGGTCTTAATTTAAAGAGGCAATTAAATTAAAATGAGATAGGATGGCCCCTAACCCACTATGACTGGTGTTTTGGCATGAAGAGGACATTTGGACACAGATACACAGAGGAAAGACCATATGAAGACACAGGGAGAAGAGAGTGCTTATAAGCCAAGGAGAAAGACCTCCAAAGAAAACAACTCTGCCAACACTTTGAAATACCACATTTCTTGCTTCCAGAATAGAGAGAAAATTAATTTCTGTTATTTAAGCCACACAGTCTGTGGTACTTTGTTACAGCAGCCCTAGCAAAGAAATACAGACACATCAGGACACTTATGACTCCCTTCTTAAAATGTTTTAATATAGATCACAGGGGCACTTGGGTGGCTCAGTGGGTTAAAGCCTCTGCCTTCGGCTCAGGTCATGATCCCAAGGTCCTGGGATCAAGCCCGGAGTCAGGCTCTCTGCTCGGCAGGGAGCCTGCTTTCCTTCCTCTCTCTGCCTGCCTCTCTGCCTACTTGTGATCTCTGTCAAATAAATTTTTTAAAAAAATCTTTAAAATAGATCACAAAAGAAACTAATTATAATAAAATATAGTTCTACCTGTGGACTACTTAGGGAAGCCAGGAACCCCACATCTGAAACCCCTCCCTTAATTTATCCTTTCATAGGTAATCTGCTCCACCCCTACAGCCTCAACTTCTACTAAAATTCCAATCTCGGGGCACCTGGGTGGCTCAGTGGATTGGGCCTCTGCCTTCAGCTCAGGTCATAATCTCAAGGTCCTGGGATCAAGCCCCGAGTCAGGCTCTCCACTCAACAGCAAGCCTGCTTCCCCTCTCTCTCTGCCTGCCTCTCTGCCTACTTGTGATCTCTCTCTGTCAAATAAATCTTAATAAATAAATAAATAAATAAATAAAATTCCAATCTCAAATCTTTCAAGCCCTCACCTTCATCTAGATCCATATCTCAAACTTTTAAAAAAATGTTACAAATAAGATTTTTTGTTACCATTAAATGTCCAAATTTTAAACAGATTCTTGGACTGGTGGCTCATATCCAACCAACTTCATCAGGGGCATCTGCATGGTGCAGAGGGTTAAGCATCAGGCTCTTGGTTTCTGCTCAGGTTGTGGTGGAGTCCCCCACCCCCCCCACGCCGCCCATGCCCCATGCTGAGTGAAAAGTCTGCTTAAGACTCTCTCTGCCCTACCCTACACCACTCCCCCCTACAAAGCGCACACACTCTCTCTCAAATAAATAAATCTTTAAAAAATAAACAGTAAAAATAAATGCAAGTTCGTCATTCTGTATATCAGCAAGGCTCACTTCAAAAACATGATCCTTAGGCCTTCAGATGCGATTTTGGCTCCATTAAGTTCTCTTGACTAGAGTTTTTCCCATACTTCTTAACACTGAACACAGGTGGTACTTTCACATACCAATTTTTCTTAAAAAAACAGATCAACTGCTTTCTTTTTGGGTCCCCTTCTAGCCTCTTTACTAAGGCACTTGTTCTTACCAACTGCTGTGGTGCTACTCAGAGAGCCAAAAGGTCGCATCTCAATCTTCTTAGTGTACAACACCAATTCCTCCTGATATCCCACTGGTACCTCAAATTCAACATATCTGAAGCATTGTCTTCTGTTCCCCATCCTACCTAACCTAATCTCAGCCGTGCTATCATAATTTGTGGCCTAGTCAACAGAGGCAAAACACTGAGAATTGTGAATGTCTTCACATTTTTCATACCCCTCAACAAATTTTGCAAAACATTTCTGCTAAATATTTCTCAATTACCTTCTTCTTTACTACCATTGCTACTGTCTTGGGTCAAGCTCTTCTTTTAAAAAATTTGAGAGTGCAAGTGCACGGGCGACGGACACACACACACACACACACACACACACGTGGGGGAGGGGCAGAGAGAGAGGGAGATAATCTCAAGCAGACTCCCTGAGAGCACAGAGTCCAAGGTGGGGCTTGATACAACGATCCCAGGATCATGACCTGAGCAGAAACCAAGAGTTGGATGCTCAACCAACTAAGCCACCCAGGAGCCCCCTGAATCAAACTTTATCTCAACAGGGAATTATTACGATTCCCTATAAGTACTGTTTCCCATCTCTTCACCTTCTCCATCCCCAATCAATCTGCTGCACTGTTATCTTTCAAAATTGTAACTCTGAACATAGGGGTACATAAATCCTTCAAGAAAGAAAGAGTATCACTCAGTGGTTTCCCATCATCTACAAAATAAAATTCAAATCATTCCCCTGAGTTCATATTCAAGGCTTAGCAAAATCTGACAGTAGTCCTGTATCCCACCTCACTTACTAGCATTACCACCATGTGTGCTCACTAAGCTAACCTTTGCATATGCGGTCCTTCTCTACTCTTCTTCCACCATCCCCATAACCTCTCTTGTGAAGTTCTCTGACTTCCCCACACTGAGTTAGTAACTTTCTTGTCTGTTCTACCTTTGTAACTCCTACATATTGGCATTACTGAACACACTATGCTGAATTAGTTACCCTTTCTCTTCATGTCACCCAATTCTCATCATATGGCATAAATGATAAGATGCACCATTATTTCATGCATCACAAAGAAAAAAAAGCATGCTGCCAATTAAACTCTGCCAAACCATCAAGAAATGTTCCATGTTAATTAGACTGGAATTAAATTGTTTTTTAATTTTAAATATGTAAAGTAGAAAAACCCACAAAAGGAGAGAGAAATATTCCAACTTCAGCTCTTTAAAATTGGGGGGGGGATATACAACTAAAAACAGATAAAGGGGCGCCTGGGTGGCTCAGTGGGTTGGGCCGCTGCCTTCAGCTCAGGTCATGATCTCAGGGTCCTGGGATTGAGTCCCACATTGGGCTCTCTGCTCAGCGGGGAGCCTGCTTCCCTCTCTCTCTGCCTGCCTCTCTGTCTACTGTGATCTCTCTCTGTCAAATAAATAAATAAAATTGGGCGCCTGGGTGGCTCAGTGGGTTAAGCCTCTGCCTTCAGCACAGGTCATGATCCCAGGGTCCTGGGATCGAGTCCAGCATCGGGCTTGCTGCGTGGCAGGGAGCCTGCTTCCCCCTCTCTCTCTGCCTGCCTCTCTGCCTACTTGTGATCTCTCTCTCTCTCTCTGTCAAATAAATAAATAAATAAAATATTTAAAATAAATAAATAAATAAATAAATAAAATTAAAAATAAATAAATAAAAACAGATAAAATATGGTGTCTATTTATTTGACTGACTCACCTATAAGGCTAAGTGTCTTGGTAGAGGCTATACCTGCCTGCCAAATAATGAGCACTCAAAAACTGGGGGTTTTTTTGTTTGTTTTTAAGTTATTTTCTTTTTTTTTTTTTAAGATTTTATTTATTTATTTGACAGGCAGACATTACAAGTAGGCAGAGAGGCAGGTAGAGAGAGAGAGAGGAGGAAACAGGCTCCCTGCTGAGTAGAGAGCCCGATGCGGGGCTCGATCCCAGGACCCTGGGATCATGACCTGAGGCGAAGGCAGAGGCTTTAAGCCACTGAGCCACCCAGGCGCCCCTGTTTTTTTAATGAAATGAAAAAATCTAACATATCTATTACGCTCCTGTCCTAATTAGATGGCAAACTATTTGGGGGGGAGGCAAACTAGACAGAGTAGAATTTTAATCTGAGTGACACTCCTGATTCTTGGAATTTTGCATCTTTTTCCTTTTTCAAAGGATGGGAAATAGTTTTTAACAAAACAAGATACAGGAAATAGATCTAAGTGCCAACAAACCCAAAATAGGAGAATGGCAAAGGGAGATAGGGGACTTAAACCATAACCATGGAGGTCTGGATATTTTAAAACCGGGATAGTTTCTAACAGAAAAAAATCTGCTGTATCCCTGTGCTTCAAAAAACACTGTTTTCACTTTTCTGAGGATATTGATGTTTTTCCACAGAGTAAATGGCTTTCAAATTTAGAGGTGTGGTGATTTTTCTGGGAAAACATGAAGCAATGGTAGCAATTTTCTAACCTGGTCTTAAAACATTCCAATATGATACTGAAGGCAAATGACTTTGGAAGAAAGCATTTTGTTTATTTTTTGTTTGTGTGTTTGGAAAAGGATGCCCCAACTCATGGAGATGATGGTCTTGAGAAATTTTTAAGATTAGAGATTTGGGGGTGAGAGGGTGCAGGAATGATGAAACACAATTTTTTTTTTTTTTTTGATGAAACACAATTTATCAAAAGTGGACTGCTTACCTTTATAATGCAAGTTTGAAGAAAAGAAGAACCATGAAAAATGGTCACAGGAGCAATGAGTAGGCCCAGAAATCAGAAAGTATGGAAATCTGCATTTCCATATTTTTTCCAAAGTATGAATTATGCATTATACCCAAGCTAAAGATCAATGTCAGATCTAGTCAGTAATCATTATTAGAGTAAGATAGCTATAAATTTTAAAATTTAAACTGCTAAGATCTTTTAAATAAGCAAGCAAGTTAAAAATACTGCTGTATTTTTTTTTTTGCTGTAGTACTGGGGGGACTGGGTGGCTCAGTTGGTTAAGCCTCTGCCTTCAGCTCAGGTCATGATCTCAGGGTCCTAGGATCGAGCCCCGTATCAGGGTCTCTGCTCAGTAAGGAGCCTGCTTCTCCCTCTCTCTGCCTGCCTCTCTGCCTATTTGTGAGTTCTCTATCGAATAAATGAATAAAATATTTTTAAAAATACAGGTTACTAAGTTAATTACACAAAACCTGGGTGGGAGGTTTGGTTTCTTTTCACAGTACAACCTTCGGAAAAGGTGACCTACTACAAATACCAGCCATACCTGGGTAACAGAAACACAAAATCATACAATTATTTTTGTGAGTTTGAAGTATTTTATATATGAAATAGGCTTTAAGACATATTCCTCTCCATAAGCCAATGAGACAGAGGACGTTTATTCTGAAGACCCAAAACATACATGAATATGCTGTGGCTATATAACTGAAAAATGACCTATGGAGAAACAACCAAAAAATTTTTTTAAAATAGGAAAGGGTTTTATTGAAATGCCTTTTTCTTCATCCCAGAGATTCTTGTTCACCACTTATTGGGAAGTTATGTAACTCTGGGCCAGTTACTTTATCTTTTCCATACCTTATTTTCTTATTCCATTATATGAGAATAGCAGTATCATTTCCTAGGGCTACTGCAGATTGACGTTATTATTCCATTCTATGGGGATAGCAGTATCATCTCCTATGGCTGCTGCAGATTGAGTTAATGCACATATTAAACACAACACATGAAAAGTCTCTGGAAGAGCTCTTAGTACAAAGTATGCACTCAAAAAAATGTGTTCTTCTAGCATTTATTAGTATCCATTTTTACCTCAAATTAACGCCTTCTAAGGAAAAACTCATGGACAGCTTCTAGGTCTTTGGATCAGTGAACCTAAAGGTCAAAACAAAGTCAACAGCCTCCAAACGGCAAAGGCATAAACACCCAGTTTTTTGGTCAGGATGGCATCTTCAGATGGGAAAGAAGTAAATCATGAAGATCCATTGGGCTTTCTCCAAAGCAAAAATGGGAAACTACTGACTCTCACATTTGAGAAATCAAAACCCAGAACATAAGCAGGGAAGAAAAGGATGAGGATCAGCATATTACCGCAAAGAAACTCAAGCTACATTTCAAAAACTACTAAGAACTTTGAAAACCTCATTTCTATCCCTTACCTGTAAAATGCCATCCTCTTCAGAAACAATAACCTTAATAGACACAACGACAAAAGCAACGCTCTAAACTCCTCAAACACAGCAAAAACCAGAATCATGTACATCAGTGCTTCCTACCATCTAGCAAGAATGAAAGCTCTGATTTAGTGCATTTCGAGTAGGGCTTGAGATACCGCATTTCTAAAAATCTTGCAGGTGACACGGCCACTGCTGATCCATGGGCCACACTTGGTGTAGCAAGCGTATCGTTATCTAACTGAACCTTCACAACCAACCCCACCGGGTAGGAATTACCATTCGCCAAATGAGGAGCCTGAAGTTGGGAAAAGTTAAATAACTTGCCGAAGGCCAAAGGGCTCCATAAATGGTGAGACTGAAAGAACAAGCCAGGTCTGTGTAACTCCCAAGCCCGCGCTTATCTTTCCACTACACCACAGCCGACCCAAGGACAACATCTTTAAGTTACAGGTGTTCCCACGAGTAACTCCGGAGAACCCAAGAACCCACAGTCAGCAAACAGGCAGAAGTTACTGAAAGGTGTGAGGCAGCAGAGCACGCAACGAGAAGAGGCTGCGTCCTGAGTGGCCGCCACTCCTCCAACCAGTGGTACCTCTCGCAGCTCGCACTACCCTCCACAGGACAATGCGGAAACCCTCCGTCCACGCTTACACACTGCTGGCACCTCCCAAGTTTAAATACGCGCGCGCGCCCCGATGTAGCCGAGTTATGGAGACACCGGGGAAGATGCGACCCTACGGCCGGCCACTCAAGCCGGGGCTCCGGGCCCGACCCCTCAGGATGGAGTGTCCGCCCAGGCGGAGACCGGCACGCACCCCCAAAACCCTGCTCCTCCGGGGCCGAGGCTGGAAGGAACCGCAGGAGGCGGCGACTCCCGGCGCCCGAGGCTCTCGCAGAGCCGGGTGGGCTCCGGGGGCGGGCAGAGCACGGGGCGGGGATGGGGCGGAGAGGCTGGGGTCCAGCGCTGGGGAGACCGGAAGGGGCCGCCGGGGAGGGGAGGGCTGGGGGCGGCGGTTACAAATCCCACACACTAAAAAGGCGCGCTCTCTGGTCCGGCCGCACTCACTCACCTCCCCCGTACACCCCGCCGCTCATGGCTGTTGTCCGCGCGACTCCTACGCTAAAGGCTACCGGGCGAAGTGACTGCGACGGCCGCGAGTGCGGGTCCTGAGAAGCACTAGCCCCTTACCCCCTTAACTTCCACCGCCACCCCCCTCAGGCAACAAAGCGGCGTCCACACACCCCGGAGCTCAGTCACACTTGCTGTCTGGTCTTATCGGCCAATCCTGAGAGGCCAGGATACCCTTTAGCCAATCAGAATGAGGCTCTGCTGCATCCCTGCCGCGGCATAGCCAGTTTAGCCAATCGAAGGTAGCCAGGAAGGCGGGGAAAAGGGAAAGCGACGGAAGGAGGGTAGGAGTTGGGTTGCGGAACCGGCCGCAGGCTGGCGGCGTGGGAGGGGGTGGGGGGAGGCTGGGGCGGAGCTTCCCGGGTGGGCGGGAGAGTAAGCCCGAGAGAGCCGGAGAGGAGGGAGACAGACAGGAGGGAAGTGTCAGGGTGAGTCCAGGGGTGTGGCTGGTCGCTGAGTACCGGAGGGAGTCGGGTAACCTAAAGTAAACCTCTGGAAAACAGTCCAGCAGTTCCTAGTTTTGGACTGTGGAGAATGCAAAAAATTTTCCCCCCAGGAAATGTACTTTCCGCTAACCTTTATGTTAAAAAACTTAAAATGTTATGCTCAACTTTAGGGTAGGAAACAGTAAATCAAACAAACCGACAGGATCCCGCAATTTTTGAAATGATTATTAATAATTAAAAGAAGAGGGGCGCCTGGGTGGCTCAGTCGTTGAGTGTCCGCGGTCGACTCAGGTCATGATCTCAGGGGGCTCCCTGCTCGGTGGGAGGCCTGCTTCTTCCTCTCCCACTCCCCCTGTTTCCTCTCTCACTGTGTCTCTATCAAAAATAAATAAATAAATAAATAAATAAATAAAATCTTTTTAAAAAAATAATTAAAAGAAGAAAGAGATGATATACTATATACTTCCCCAACTAAATTTAGGTAGCACATTAAAAATTATTTTTAGAAGTATCTGCAATTTCTTTTTATCTTGTGAGACATGTGTAAAACAATCCTCATCCAAGCAAGTACCTAATACTAAATACATACTCAGTCCGTCTACTGTTCTTACTCTCCTATTTTTACCAGACCAGTCCAGGTCACTATCGTCTTTCGCCCTGAATTACTGCGATAACTTAATTGCCTTGCCTTGGCCACATTGCCAGCAGCTCAACCTATAAAAACGCCCAAATGGGGTCATGTTACTCCGACTCAAACCCTTAAGAAGGATTGTATATTCTTGTAGTTGAAAGCAGTTCTTCCGTTGGTTTGTCTAGAGTCTAGACTTAGAGGCTGCTCTTAACCTTAGGAGCAACGGAATAAAGCCGGCTAAGTCTTAATGCCAGCAGCTGGCAGAAAGTGATAGTAGGGTGAGGAACAACGCTAGTGAGGAACTTTCCCATTCACTTAACAGTATAATCTCAGTATATCTGATCATTTAGGAAACCCCCATTAACCCAATGAGGTAATGCAGAGGTCTGCAAACCATTGCCCCATGGCCACAACTAACCTACTTTCTGTTTTCCTGTGGCCTGTGAGCTAAGAGAGATTATTCCACTTTTAAATGGTTTTTTGGAGGGGCACTTGGGTGGCATAGTTAAGTGTCTGACTGGTGTTTAGGCTCAGGTCCTGATCTCCAGGTCAGAAGATAGAACCCTGCCTGGGGCTCTGCTCTGAGTGCTGAGTCAGCTGGAGTTTCTCTCTCCCTTTCCCTCTGCCCCTCAGGCTTGTGCTCTCTCGCTCTCTCTCTAAAACAAATAAATCTTATAAAATAAACACTTTTTTTAAAAAATATTTGTTTGTCAGAGAAAGAGAGAGCACAAGCAGGGGGAGCAGTAGGCAGATGGAGAAGTAGGCTCCCCACTGAGCACGGAGCCCAATGCAGAACTTGATTCCAGGACTCTGGATTGTGACCAGAGCGGAAGGCAGATCCTTAACTGACTGAGCCAAACAAGTGTCCCTAAGATTTATTTATTTTAGAGAGAGAGAGTGGGCACTTGCAAGTAAGGTTGGGGTGGGGGGGAGGGGCAGAGGGAGAGAATTTTAAACAGACCCCAAGCAGGCTCCATCTGAGGACCCTGAGATCAGGACCTGAGTGGAAACCAAGAGACTGACCTTCAACCGACTGAGCCACCCAGGCGCCCCCACTTTTAAATGGTTTTTTAAAATATTTTTATGAATAATATTTTGTGACATGTGAAAATTATATGAAATTTGCATTTCAATGACCATAAACTAAGCTTTACTAGAACATAGCCTGGCTTATTGGTTATTCACTTATGGCTGCTTTTGCTCTGTAAGGCCAAGTTGAGTAGTTATGACAGACACTGTGTGACACTAAGCTGGAGAGCAGCGCTCGCTTCGGCAGCACACATACTAAGCTGGAGAGCATGTTTACTATTAGACCCCTTGTAGAGTTACCAGCCCCTAAGATAGTTCATTTAACACATCTAGCATGGTGCACTAAATACTCTATGTTAACTGTTGTCCCATCGTTATAGCTCTCACTATATAAATACATATCAAATCCTAAACCACATTTCCATTCCCACTCTGTGGTTTTATGCTGTGTTTGACTAATAAAGCTAATGGGCTATAAAATATGTGATACTTTGGGGATGCCTGGGTGGCTCAGTGGGTTAAGCCACTGCCTTCGGCTCAGGTCATGATCCCAGCATCCTGGGATTGAGTCCCGCATCAGGTTCCTTGCTCAGCAGGGATCCTGCTTCTCTCTCTGCCTCTGCCTGCCTCTCTGCCTGCTTGTGTACTCTTTCTCTCTTTCTGACAAATAAATAAAATCTTTTTTTAAAAATGTGATACTTTGGTAATAATTAAACATTGAAGCAATACTATTTGTGTTCATAATATAGCAATTCATTTAAATCTGTTCACAATTTAAATGCATAGGAATTTATATATAACAGCTTAAGTAGATTATATGTATTGCTATCTCTCTTCAATGCTATCTCCAGTCTCTTCCATACATGTAGAGTTGGGTTGAAAAAGTAATATATGTGTCCTACTATTTCATCAGAAAACAGAACAGTTCAGTAAGGTGAATGAGAACCATACTTCTAGCCTTCAGGGAGGCCTGAGATACTGTGAATGTCTCCACCCGTAAAGAACACAGTGGAGTGCAGGGAGATCTTCAGTATAACAACACATAGAAGACAGCCTGAGAAAATACTGGAAAGTTATTCTTAGCTGTTTTTGTTTAAAATAAGGGTTTTGCTTCATTTGATAATTTGAAAAGATATTATAAAACAGATCATTCATTCATAATTTTAGGTCAGCTTATTCTCTTGATATATCACTGGACATGTTACTTTATATGATAATAAACCATCGTAATGAACTTCAAACGAACTGAACTTCAGAGTCATTTGATATGTCTTAACTAATGGCATGTTAATGCAGATAAAAGTACACACTTAAGTCTTTCATAATTTTATTTTATTTTTTTAAAGATTTTATTTATTTATTTGACAGAGAGATCACAAGTAGGCAGAGAGGGGGGGAAGCAGGCTCCCTGCTGAGCAGAGAGCGTGATGTGGGGCTCGATCCCAGGACTCTGAGATCATGATCTGAGCCACCCAGGCACCCCAAGCCTTTCATAATTTTAATCAGCAAAATTGTTACAGGGCACTAAGATTGTTGGCCTTAATGTATTGAATTGTCAGAGGAAGAGACTGTTGAAAGAGGAAACCTATTTAGTATCCCAAGAGAACAATGAACTACGCATCCTCAGTAATAATGACATTGTTTCCTTTGTGGAAAGACTTACACTGTGGCAGCTTGTCTTCCATTCTTCATAAGTAGGAAAATTGGTAGAAAATTCATTAAAAGAAAAACACTGACCCAGCAGAATCTACTTTGTAAAATATAAAAGATGTGAGGGTTTTGGTTTTGCTTTTGGTTTTGGGTTTTTTGGTGTTAATATTTCTCCTCTGTAGCCTAACATGTTTTCCCTTAAGTCTTGGTTCAGCCTACATCAACATTACTATAGCTAGTCGGGTTAAAAAAAAAAAACAACAAAAACAACAGCAACTCAAGGTTATTGTCTGTTTGCCAGTTCTCAAAGGCATAACATACCCAAGCAATCAATGCTTGCAATTTTCCCGCCTAAGCCAGCATTCTCCTCCTGTCTATCAACATAAATTGTTGATAAACAATCATATAATCAACATAAATTGTCTCTTCCTGTCTATCTAAAAATAAAAATATATTGAATTAACATATATGTAAACTTATTGAGCCCTTAGTAGATGCTCAGTGGTTGCCTCTGAATCCAGATCAATAAAAATAAATAAATGCCCTTTCAGAAATCCTTTGTAATCTCCAAGCTGCAAGAATTTTCTGCGTAGCCGCTGCAATACTTGGTTTTTCCTCACTGGGTCGCTGGTCTTCCATTCTTGTAGTGCTGAACCGGCCTGCACAGGATGCCGTACCTCTCTTCCTTATTCACCAGCTCTATCAGATTTCAGATGATGGAATCACAGCAGGTGTTACAAAATATTATCCATCTTGTCCTGTCTCAGGCTTTATCAGTCTCAGAGTTGAAAAAAAGTTGCAACTTACTAATGTAAGTTAGGAAACATATTCAGGAGATTATCATTTGTTAAAAAGAAGGACACAACAAATCCTGTACATTTAGAATTACTTTGTTTCATGCAGCAAAATATGTGATATTAGCAATTACCAAAAACTAATTTCAATGTAAACAGTTTTGTGGAGAGATGTTTGTGAATAAGGAGTCATTGTAAGTACCAGTCTGTTCAGTGAAATTCCAAAAAATATAAGCACTACTGGGATAAAGAATAAATATCTGGAGTTTTCCACCAATAGAAATATGATTGATCAGATTTATACATCTGTTTGCCATTAGAGTAGTAAGAGCTCTGCTAACCATTCAAATAATACAACATAGTTAGAGAGGCAAATGAAAAATATGTGGTTATAGCTGGTACCTTTATAACAGGCCAATAGATTTGTCATAGTATTAACAAAGTGATCCTGAAAGGACAAATAAGGAAAGAAAAGAAGATGAAAGTGCTAGATGTTCTGTGGATTTTATGTCTTTGTTGCTTTTTTCATAATCTCTTTAAAAATCTCTTTGCTCATTTGATAGTGCTCTTTTCAGAAATCACAGCACAAGCAAATACTGTCAACATTTTTAAAAAAATATTTTATTTATTTAACAGACAGAGATCACAAGTAGGCAGAGAGGCAGGCAGAGAGAGAGGAAGGGAAGCAGGCTCCCTGCTGAACCAAGAGCCCAATGCGGGGCTCGATCCCAGAACCCCGGGATCATGACCTGAGCCAAAGGCAGAGGTTTTAAACCACTGAGCCACCCAGGCACCCCAAATACTGTCAACATTTAATCAATCGGTGCTATGAAGTGGCACCATGCCACCTGGGGTCACTTCAGGGTCAATGCTGGGCTTCCCACTGATCTAGGTCAATGCCAGTGCCACGTTATGGGACTTTTACACACCCCACATAGCAACACTGAACCTAGTCCAAGGTTCTTGTTCTGTATTACTTCCTTAAAACACTTGAAACTGTTCTTTGGAATACAAAATTCATCTGCCATATAATAATGACTACAAATTACTGACCTCCTAATAAATGCTATCATAGGAAAGGCCACTTTATATGTAGTATTTTCTAGGTAATCCACACAATATTCCTGTGAGGCTTTTTTCACAAGAGGCCTAGAGATTTCAGCAAATTGCCCAACATCAGAATTTTAGGACGCCTGAATGGCTCAGTCGGTTAAGTGGCTGCCTTTGGCTCAGGTCATCATCCCAGGGTCCAGGGAGCCTGCTTCTCCCTCTGCCTCTGTCTGCCTGTGTTCTCTCTCTCTCTCTCTCTCTCTCTGACAAATAAATAAATAAAATTTTAAGAAAAAAAAAGGAAGAAAGAAAGAGTCAGAATTTGAAACTAGGGCTTTCTGACCCCAGCAAACATGCTGTTCCTATTTTCCAAGATACCTTTCCATTCCACTTCCTCTATACCTCTCATAAATTTTATCTTTTTTTAAAAAGATTTATTTATTTATTTATTTATTTGAGAGAGAGAGTACACAGGGGAGGGGCAGAGGGAAAGGGAGAGAGAGAGAGAGAGAATCTCAAGCAGATTCTGCACTGAGCAGGGAGCCTGACACAGGGCTAGATCTCACAACCCATGAGATCCTGACCTGAACCAAAACCAAGAGTCTGACGTTTAACCAACTGAGACATCCAGGTGCCCCACTTCTTGTAAACCTTAAAAACAAAAACTATAGGGGCGCCTGGGTGGCTCAGTGGGTTAAAGCCTCTGCCTTTGGCTTGGGTCATGATCTCAGTGTCCTGGGATCAAGCCACCCCGCATCTGGCTCTCTGCTCAGCGGGGAGCCTGCTTCCCCTCCTCTCTCTCTCTCCCTGCCTGCCTCTCTGCCTACTTGTGATCTCTGTCTGTCAAATAAATGAATAAAATCTTTAAAAAAAACCCAAAAAACTATATATATATTTTTTTTAAAATCAAAAGGTACAAAAAGACATACAGAAATTCTCCTCTACCTGTGTCCTCAGCTGCCCTATTCTCCTCTTTAGCTCTTCAGAGATGTTCTATGCTTCTATGAGTAATTATGTAGATATATCACTCCCCCCCTTGCAACTTTCCTGATATAAATGGTAACTCTCACTATGGTAAGTGAGTTTTAAAAAGCATTCTCTTTGGAAACTAATTTTAAGATGTTTACTTTTGAGCATTTTTATTTAAAATATCTTAGTAGCTAGTTTATACACACAGCTGGAAACTGAAATAATACAGAAGGGTGAAAAAAGCAGGATGCCTCTGACTGGCTCAGTCAGTTAAGAGTCTACCTTCAGCTCAGGTCATGATCTCAGGGTTCTAGGATTGAGCCCTGTGTTGAGCTCCCTGCTCGGTGGGGAGTCTGCTTCTCCCTCTCCCTCTGCCCCATCCCATGCTCGCTCGCTCTCCCTCTCTCTTAAATAAAATCTTAAAAAAAAAAAAAGAGTGAAGAAAGCAAGTTTCCCTCCCTCCACTCCTTGAAATTCTATGGTTACTCCACCGAGATTCACCCACTCTTACCAGTTTCCTTTTTAACCTTCCAGAGATAGTTTTTTCAAGTAAAGACATATATGTGCATCCTTTCTCCTACCTTTTTGTTTATTTACACTAAGCAGTAGTATACTGAACATGCTGTTTTGCACCTGACTTTTTTCACTCAACCATGTTATCTTGGAGATCATTCCATGTCAGTATGTATAATTCTTCTTACTCATTTTAACATCAGATAGAATTCCGCTATATGTATATATCATAATTTACTTTACCGATTCTATATACAGATATTAAGTTGTTTCTAGTCTTTTGCTGGTATAAAGAATGTTGCGATTACTATTCTCTTCTGTATGTATATGGGAGCGAGTTCTTATGCAGGATAAATTCCCAGAAGTGGAATTGCTGGTTCACAGGTTATATGCATTTCTTTCAGTGGTCATTGTCAAATTACTCAGAGGTTGTACAATTAACATTCATCCATTAACATGTTTGGGTGTATACTTTTTCCTTCAAATCTCACCAGCATAGAGCTTTATCAAACTTCTGTCAAGATGGAGTTTTTATATAAGATGTTTCATTCATTCATTAGCTATTTAGGCAGAGCCCCTGATTATACTAATAGCATACCAGAATCAGGAATACATTTTGCAGGCTCTAGACTCTGGAAGACAAAAGCAAGCTGAATCTTTGATCACCTAATTTACTGAACACCCAGTGCCTCTAGGGCAGGCACTGAGAATACAAGGAGAAATGAGCTGTGGTTCCACTCAAGGCCTGTAACAGCTCTCACATTCTATGAAAATGGCTGCTAACACATTCCAATTGCTACTTGGAGAATGGATTCCAAATGTTTACTTAGGCTTCGGCTTCCACCAAAGCTTGCAAAGATGTGGGTGGTGGTTGTGCAATCCTTTCATTTAAAGTCTTTTATCTCCGCCCTGGCATATGAATAAGACTGTCTTAAAGAAAAGAGAAAGCATTTGGCACACCCAGTTGGTGGTCCTCCCATTTTAATTGCAGGAGGCACTCTGGCTCTAGCCAGGGAACAGTTTCTAAATGTTTGTTTTGTTGGTAAGTATGAGAAGGTATTTCTTTTGTTCTGGTTCTTTGACAGGTAGGGGGAGATCCAGGTTTTTTAGAAGAAGTGTATCAGAAACGGAGGAATCATTAATTACAAAACCATCAGTCTTTGCTAATAATTCAAATAACTGCCATCTTCCAGCACTACCTAAACAGACTAAAAGAAAACCTGTATTTAAAATTACCACTATGGGGCGCCTGGGTGGCTCAGTGGGTTAAGCCTCTGCCTTCGGCTCAGGTCGTGATCTTAGGGTCCTGGGATAGAGTTCCGCATCGGGCTGTCTGCTCAGCAGGGAGCCTGCTTCCCTCTCTCTCTTTGCCTGCCTCTCTGCCTATTTGTTATCTCTCTCTGTCAAATAAACAAATAAAATCTTAAAAAAAAAATAAAATTACCATTATGTTTGTTGATTTCTGATAAAAATGTCAAAAGTGCCCATATCCAGATGGAAAAAAACAAACATTGAAGAATTTGAGCATTAAACTGGGTCATAATTAGCCTATTGTACATAATCAGTATAATGAGATGTGATTCTGGAATCCAGCCTCTCCTTCCCACCCTCCCTCTACCTCATATAGCTAATATGGAATCACATTATGCTACTCTAAGATTACTCACTTTATCAATTGTCAGACTTTGATAAATTCACACAGGGATTAATAAGCCCCTGATTTTACTCCTTGTACCATCTGTGGTGCACCAAATCCGGGAATACATTTTCAGGGCTCTAGACTCTGAATGACAAAAGCAAGCAGAATAATTCACAAGCTAAACCTTTGATCATTTCATGTCGTTCTGTCAGCTGTTAGAAGCATCAAAGTCATTCCCACTGTGCCAACTGGGCTAAAGTAAGAAACAGAGAGATAGCAATGCTCTGGGAAACTTTTTAGTGTCTATCCCCTGGGACAGCTGAACAAAGAGATTAGGAAGGATTTTATCCCTTCGGAAAGGTTCTTGAGTAACATTTGACAGTAACCTTTGTGAATGCAATTGCTAGTTTCCCCCAAGAAGCCTTGTTAAAAAAACTTTACCTAAAATTGCTCTACTTCACATCATTATCACTATGATCATAATCACAGCTGTTAACTAATATTTATTGAACTGTGGTTATTGCAAATTGCTGACTGAGGATACAATAGGAATAAGGCAAAGAAAATCAGGAAAAAATACACTTTGACAAACATATAATGCAGATAAGGATTGAAAGAGAACACAGAAATGAAAACGGTTATACATAACTAGTAGAGTCATGTGTACATTTTTTAATGTTTAGTTTTGTGTCATAAATTTGTTTTAACCATTATTATTTTTAAAAAATCATTTAAAATTTTACACTAGGAAAATAATTTTACAATCCTAAATTGGGATATCATTCTCCAAGTAAAAATTGGTACATATTATTTTAGGCTTTTTTCCTTTGCTTGAACTATCTCTTTATCTACATAGGGATATAAATATAATTTTATATATAACTATAATACTTTAATATATAATCATATGTAGTCACACATAATTTTATTTATATAATTTGATGTATAAAATATTTAATAAAATAACATTCTATGTAAGTACACATTCTGTTCTAAAATACACATTTTTTTCTTAATATAATTTAAACAGGTTTCCATAGTATTATATATAGATTTATCTAGTTTTTATAAAAATTATTATTTAGAACAGGGATCAGCAAACTATAACCTGTGGGTAAGCTGCATATTTTTGTGAATAAAGTTTTATTGGAACATCTAATGCTTTTTTGCTTCTTGATTGTCTATGATGGGTTTTGTGCTACAATTGCAGAATTGAGTAGTCGCAAAAGGCCCAAAAGCCTAAAATATTTATTATCTGGCATTTTAAGGAAAAGAAAGCCTTCAAATTTCACTGTCAGGATATTTCATAGTTTCAGCAATTGTCTTTTGATCAACATTTCAGTCATGTCTGATTTTCTGCAGTTATAAATATTCATATACATTAAACGATAGTTTTATCTTGAGTTATAAATATCTTGTGTGCTTATGTCTTTGCGTCTTTGTGAATATTTATTGATATATAGAAGTTTAAACTTTCTTATATTGACATTGATATGACTACATCAGTCTTTTCCTTTATGATTTTTGCCTTTAGTATCTAGCACAGAAAGGTGGATCATTCACTTTTGTTAAAATATCCAACCCAGAGCTACTAGGGCCTGGCAGGTTTTGTTGGGTTTTTTTTTGTTTGCTTGTTTGTTTCAGAATATCTAACCCTCAGCTGTATTCCTCAATACGTGGATTGGTCTGTTTACCCTCTTTCCATTTACATCAGGAAAACCACTCAAAACCAAAGCAAGGCAAAGCCCCTGCCAACCAATAGCTCAGTGGTCCTGTCCTGGTTGTGCTCCTAGCTGGTGACTGAGTTGATCTTCCCAGGCTCTGGCTGAACTCCTTTCTTTATCTCCCTGCTAACTCCAAATTCTGACTGGCACACCCGACTTGGGACCCACCTGGCCTGGCTCTCCCCCTGGGCCTCCCTGTGACTCTACCTGTGCCCCTGGTTAGCCAGACACAGCTGAATTCTCGGAGTGCTAACCTCTAGGACTCCATACTTGCTCATGCCTTCCAAACCAGTCTCACACCCTTACCTGCAACTTTTTAATTCGGCTTGCCTTATTTGTTGTGTGGTCACCAGCCTGGAAAGGTGAACAGAATCATTGCCCAATTAAACTGCTCTTCAGATAGTTCTCAGTGCATGGAGTTTGTGTATATGCGTATTTGTTGCTCAAGAAAAAAAAAATCCATCATGTAAGAAAAATCCAATTAGCCCTCTGGAGTAACACCTCTTAGGTACTTGAATGAAATCCCAGTGAGCCTCAATACCATCCAAGAAAAGATCTGGGAGCACCGGGGAAAGAGGTGAGAAGGACACACCTATATTAATAAAATTAACTCTTACAATTAGCTGTTTTTCTTTAAGTAATCTCTATACCCAATGTGGGGCTCAAACTCATCACCCCAAGACCCAGAGTCACATGCTCTACTGACTAAGCTAGCCAAGAACACCTACAATTAGCTATTTTTCAATGATTCAGAAGACCTAGAGGTTGACACTACAGTATAACAATTTATAGGACAAAGTGGAATCTTCCTTAAATTTTTAAAAAATACTCTTTCTTGAAGTTTATGAGAATTTACCGCCACAAGTTTTATTGGTGCTAAGAATTCATTTCCTCATAAACTGTACAGAACTACCTTACAAAACATAAATGCACGGAATAACTCTTTCTGTTGTGGTTGTTGTTTTTAGAATAGCTATTTCTATTAAAGATTTTATTTATTTATTTGACAGACAGAGATCATAAGCAGGCAGAGAGAAAGGGAAGCAGGCTCCCTGCTGAGCAGAGAGCCCAATTCAGGGCTTGATCCCAGGACCTCGAGATCATGACCTGAGCTGAAGGCAGAGGTTTTAACCCACTGAGACACCCAGGTGCCCCTAGAATAGCTATTTCTAAAATGCAGTATTTATTTTCTTTGAATTCTTTTTCATCATTTACAACTCTTTTTCACTGAATCTTTCCAGGAGGAATTTCCAATTCTCTTTGCAAACTAACAAACATAACTTCAAAACACCCTGGAATTTGTGTAGAAACATAGAGCGATTGCATTTTTTCCTGAGAAAATTTAGCTATTACTTCTATTGGATTTTTTTTTTAAGATCTATTTACTTACTTGAGAGAGAGAGTGAGTGAGAGGAGGGGCAGAGAGAGAGAGAGAGAGAATCTCAAGCAGACTCCCCAATGAGTGTGGAGCCTGACCTAGGGCTCAATCTCACAACCCTGAGATCTGACCAGAGCAGAAACCAAGAGTCAGATGTTCAACCAACTGAACCACCCAGGCACGCCTACTTCTATTGAATTTTAAAGATGAGGAATAGCAAATAACAATTCCTCATTATTTTCCCACCTAACTCCAGCCATTCTTTTCTTGCCTTTTCCTAACATTGTGAAGTCAAAGTCTGGATTCTCTTCAATAATCTCATTAGATGTTGTATTAATTTTCTATCACTACTTTAACAGAGTATCACAAAATTAGTAGCTTAAAACAGCACTTTTTTTTTTCTCTTACATTTCTGAAGGTCAGAAATCCAAAATAAGGTCTTAGGGGGAACAGATCAAGGTGCCTATAGGTCTGTGTTTGTTCTGGAGGTTCAAGGGCAGAATCCATTCCTTGTCTAGAGGTTGCCTGCACCCCTGGTTCATGGTCCCACATCACTGTGCTCTGTTTCTGTTAACATATCTCCTTTTCTAACTCTGACCTTCCTGCGTATCTTGTACAGATTCTTGTGTTCACCAAGGTAAACCAGGATAATGTCCCAATCTTAACCGTAGTCACATCTGCAAAGTCTGTTTTGCCATGGAAGGTAATACATTCCCAGACTTTAAGGATTAAGTCATGGACATCTTTGGAACGACCATTATTCTGTCTACTATGGATGGCATTCTAATCTAGTCATCCACTTGATCTGCTTTATAATTTTGTCCAGATTAACACACTAACAGAAAAACACCATTAATATTCTCTGCCCTTAAAACTAAAGTATAGGGGTGCCTGGGTGACTCAGTTGGTTAACTGTCCAGTTCATAATTTCAGCTCAGGTCAGGATCTCATGGGTTAGGGGATCAAGCAAGCCCTGTGCTGGGCTCTGTGCTCAGCAGGGAGTCTGCTTGAGAATCTCTCCCTCTACCCCTCTCCCCCACTCTCTCTCTCTAAGATAAATAACTTAAAAAAAATAAAACTAAGGTATAAAGACAACAGTTATGCCCATGAAAAGAGAGAAAATCAGAGATTAGGGAAAACTAATCTTACGGAAGATTAGTTTCTTCCATAACCTTCTGTAATGATCTATTTCCATAATTATATAACCACATATCCTCTCTGCTAGTCCCCTACTTTCATACATTGGCTCTGTTCATTCTCATGTCTCCCAAGCCTGGCCTTTAAATAGGATCTCCTTCTGGGCAGTAGGAACTCCCTGTTCTAGGGTCAACAAGCTTCCCTACATCCTTGAACAAAGTTTCTCTTAAACATAGTTCATGTCTCACTATGATTAAACGTTGGTTTTCCCCGGGCACCTGGTGGCACAGTCAGTCAAGTATCCGACTCCTGATTTCTGCTCAGGTCATGATCTTAGTTAGGGTTGTGAGATCAAGCCTCCCTGGGCTCTGGGCTGCACACTGGGCTCGGAGCCTACCTAAGATTCTCTCTCCCTCTCCCTCTCCCTCTGCCCCTCCCTACCACACACACACACACACACACACACTCACTCTCTCTTTCTCTCTAAGATAAATAAATAAATCTAGGGCACCTGGGTGGCTCAGAGGGTTAAGCCTCTGCCTTTGGCTCGGGTCATGGTCTCAGGGTCCTGGGATCCAGCCCCGCATTGGGCTCTTTGCTCACTGGGGAGCCTGCTTCCCTCTCTCTATGCCTGCCTCTCTGCCCACTTGTGATCTCTCTCTCTCTCTCTGTCAAAAAAAAAAAAAATCTTTTAAATAAATAAATCTTTTAAAAAATTTACTGAAGAATAAAAATATTTTTCATCTCTTCCCGTGTGTGTTAATTCCTGGGACAATGTCTGTCCCTGTAGATCTCCCCTTTAAAAAGTTTAGTTGCGGGACGCCTGGGTGGCTCAGTTGGTTAGGCGGCTGCCTTTGGCTCAGGTCATGATCCCAGCGTCCTAGGATCAAGTCCCACATCGGGCTCCTTGCTCGGCGGGGAGCCTGCTTCTCCCTCTGCCTCTGTCTGCCACTCTGTCTGCCTGTGCTCTCTCCCTCTCTCTCTGACAAATAAATAAATTTAAAAAAAATAAAAATAAAAAGTTTAGTTGCTCACACTAACTATAGAATCCAACCCAAATTCATTTGCCTAGTGTCCTAGACCCATTCGAGCTGTTAAAACAAAATGCCATAAATGGGGCAGCTTATAAACAACAGAGAGGCTGGGAAGTTTAAGATCAATAGGGTCCGTTTCTTCTGAGGCTTCTCTCCTTGGTTTGTAGACAGCTATCTTCTACCTCCGTGTTCACATGGTCGGTCCTCTGTGTGTGTACGTGTCTGTGTCCAAACTTCCTCTTCTTGCAAGGACATTAATCAGACTGGATTAGGGCTCACATTCAAGACCTCATTTTCATCTAATTATCTCTTTGATGAGTACTTACCAATATGCTGGTCTTTGAAAGGTAGATTTCACTTGAATAGGCAAAAATAGAGGATGCTGTAAGGATGTCATCTTGTGAAGCCCAGGGGCAAGGAAACTTTAGGGAATGCCGTGTGGCCAGTTTGGCTGCCCGGAGAACCTGGTCATGGATGGATAGGCTGTGCTATGGGTTATATTGGGTCCCTCCACATTTATATGCTGAAGTCCTAATCCGTGGCACCTCAGAATGTAACTGTAGTTGGAGATAAGTTCTTTTTTAATTTTATTTATTTATTTGAGAGAGAGAGAATGCTTGTGCAGTGGGGAGGACCTGAGGGAAGGAGAGAAACAGATTTCCGCGCTGAGCAGGGAACCGGCGGAGCAGGGCTTGGTCCCAGGACCCTGGGATCCTGACCTGAGCCCAAGGCAGATGCTTAACAACTGAGTCACTCAGGTGCCCTGGAGATAAGTTCTTTAAAGAGGTAATCAGCAGACAGCCCCTCCTCTGCTATCCTACCTACCCCTCCCTTGCGGTATATTCAGTAAACTTCTATCTCCTTAAAAAAAATAACTAGCTAACTAAATAAAAATGTATTTAAATTAAAGCGAGGTTTTTAAGGTGGGCCGCCATCCTAATCCTAGCTATCTTTCATGAGGTCTTTGCAGACACTGGATTGGTTAATACTGAACAATTGCTACTAAAGAAAATACAGGGTTACATTCTCGTGAGCCTCTGGTCACAACATTTTCGTCAATCGATTAATATATAATCATGTTTTTATGTGTGTTTCTGTTTAAAGGTGTTTTATCTAATATATATAGTTGATTCATTAACATTGACCTCAGAGCCAACAGCGCTATAACACATGCCTGAATGAAACTCATGGAACGCACAAGTCTGTTTCTGTGGGGCACATGGCAGCCTTCTCGTGCTTGAGAACACCAGGCAGCACCTCACCATTATGCTTGGAGGTCATGTTAAATGGCAAAGTCACCAAGAGAAATAACAAAAATGCAAAATAGACCTAAAGACTCCTTGTTTACAGTGTGGTCTGAAGCCAGAAGGCAAAGTATCACCGTGTTTAAACTCAGCTGGGAACATACCTGTCAGGTGACTCAGATTGTTCATTGCGCCGCACAGGTTCACGAATGACCCCAAAAGGGCTGTGAGTATTCATTCGGGGATTACAAACAAATCCTTGCAAGCAGATGAATTCGCAAATACGGGATCTGTAAATATTGAGGATCAACTGTGCTACTAATTTCATTTTATAGGTAAGGAACTAAGACTCAAAGCGGTTGAAAACTTACACAAAGTTACAGTTTGTGAAATTGGCACCGCCAGGATTCAAATTCCATTTTGTAGAAGAGGGAGATGTTTTTCACCTCTCCTGAGTCAGGATAGGATGAAGAGACTTGAAGAAATCAGTCAAGCCCAATAACACGGAGGCTGCAAATAGTGAACAGCCTTTACCGAAACTTGCCGATTACCGGAAGCACGCTTTCTGGGAATGGCAAGATATTAGTGGTGAGCAGTTTCATACTTTAAACAAAGAGGATGGTTGTTAAAAGTACAGTACTAGTATATTCGTTTGATGGCCCTAGAGCCCAACGGACCAAAATCCGTAGCCTTCACGTCTGCAGAAGTTATGTTGTCATCTTCTCAATACAATTCTGCTTAAAAAAAAGAACATGCACACCAAGGCATTATGGGATATACAAAAGCATAATTGGGGCCATATTATAATAGAGCAATTCAAGGAATTCATTGTCAAGTCTATAAAGGAGGTTTCATGCACCAAAAAGTTACCATATCACAGTAAGCCATTTTTTTAAAAAAAGCATTTATTCATCAAAAAAAAATCTATTGAGGGATGCCTGGGTGGCTCAGTCTGTTCGGCTTGGGTCATGATCCCAGGGTGCTGAAATCGAGTCCTACATCAGGCTCCTTGCTCAGCAGGAAACCTGCTTCTCCTTCTGTCTGCTGCTCCCTCTGCTTGCGGGCTCTCTCTGACAAATAAATAAATAAAATCTTTAAAAAAATCTATCGAGTTGCCACCATGTACTGAATGTTAGGTTAGGTTAGGTACTAACATCAGTGGTCCATATGAAACCGCTTCTGCTTTGGCCATATTCACAGCATAGTACCTGAGATATATGTAGAATAATTGTGTGTGCCCTTGTGTGTGAACTCCTTGGCAGTTCCTATCCACTTCCCTCTCCCTCCGCACGTAATGCCTCTGTAGATTTGTGCAGCTGAGAGCCTCCCAGGAAAACTCAAACCACCTCCCTTACGGCTGCGATACATACAACAAATGGGCTGATCTGGGGATGTCAGAAGTCAAATTACAAAGCAATTTCAAGACACTGGAGAGGCAAAAAAGTCAGGAATGATAAGTGAGGGCAATAGATTCTGGGAGTCCCAGGAAAACGGTGCCTTGGGCTACTTCAGAAGGACTCTTTCTTGAACCTGTCTTCACTGAGCCACCACATGTTACTGATTTTCTTCCCCTGTCAATGACCTCCCCCTTGTGGAACTCACCTCCTCTTTCCAGCCCCTATGTAAGAGTCAGTCCTCAAGTCTCTTTTCTTTTCTATCTCTTCTTACTCCCTAAGTGATCTCATCCAATCTCTGATTTTAAATTCAGTCAAGGCACCAACAGGAAACAGATGGGACACTCAAATTAAGGTAATTCAAGCAGGGTCCACTAAAGGACTGTTTATAAAAGTGTAAGGATGGGGCGCCTGGGTGGCTCATTTGGTTAAACCTCTGCCTTCCACGCAGGTCATGATCCCAGGGTCCTGGGATTGAGCCCTGCCTCCAGCTCCCTGCTCAGCGGGCTGCTTCTCCCTCGGCCCATCTGCCTCCCACCCTGCCCCTGGCCCTGTGCTCTCTGCTCTCTCGTTCTCTCAATCTGTATCTCAAATAAATAAAAATTTTTTAGAAAGTGTGAGGATATCAGTACTCTGAAGCTAGTGAGGGGAGGAGCTGTCCCAACCATAGTCCTGCAGGGGTGAAGGGAGAGAGTACTTACTGCGTGGGAGAGAGACAGATGTGTGACCTGCCTGACAGGTCATGTATTTTCATGGAGGGACTCAGGCAATTGAGGGAAAGAGCAGGGAGGGTGCTGGGAGAATGAACTACCCCATCTTACTCTCCTCCCTTCTGATCAATCCAGCCCAATCCATCCACTTAATCCACACTGGTTAGTCGGTATGGAGGTAGAAAGAAGGGTGGACAAGCAAGGAGAGAGAATTTGGAAGGCCCATAAAGATAATAAGCACACTGTTATATTGTAAAGACCCGAAACTTGTAAGCTCTGATCCTACCTTTTCGAGCTGAGTCACAGTAGCCTACTTGGACATCTCCACCACCTGAACTTTCAGTTGATTTTTCCCCGCCGCAGCCTGGTCCCTTCCTAATCGGTTCCTTTCCCACTCCCCTCCAGTTCTACTACCATCCACTTGGTTGCTCAGGCCCCAACCGAGCTTTCACCCTGCGTCGTTTATTTCTCTTACAGCCAGTCCATGAGCAAGTTCTGTCAGCTCCACTTTGAACAAGTGTCCAGAATCTGGATACTTCTCGTCTCCTCCACTGCTTCCATCCCAGATCGTGCCCGTCTCTTGCCTGTATGACTCCAATAGACTGTTAATTGTTTTCCTCACTGCCCTCTTACTCCTACTAGGGTCTATTCTACTTTTGGCCCCAGAAGTTCTCCACAGTCAGTGTCTAACCTGGTACCCTGTTCACATTTCTTCCCAGCAGCTGTCTCAACTTAAATGCCTGTTACATGTTTATTCCTTTATCTCTTTCTCATTTTCTCTGTTCAAGTGTAGGCTTCATGAAGGCAGGGGTCTTCTTTACTACTGAGTCGTCCCCTAAGTTGAATAGGCTATTTCTTGTTTTGTTTTAAGATTTTACTTACTTATTTGTCAGAGAGAAAGAGAGAGTGCACATTTGTGTACAAACTGGGAGGGGCAGGCAGAGGGAGAAGTGGGCTCCTCTACTCCCCAACACAGGACCTGATCCATGACCTTGGGATCATAACCTGAGCCAAGGCAGACACTTAACCAACTGAGCCACCCAGGCATCCCAAATAGGCTATTTTTTGAATGAAAAAAATGGATAATGCTTCTGTGGAAGATGTTGTGAAGAGAATGAGAAGATATACTGCAGACTGGGAGAAATTTTTTGTAAAAGACAAATTTGATTAAAAAAACAAAACAACTCTATTATCCAAAATATACATAGAACCTTTAAATTCTAATAATAAGAGGGACTCCTGGGTGGCTCAATGGGTTAGGCCTGTGCCTTCAGCTCAGGTCATGATCTCAGGATCCTGGGATCAAGCCTGCATCTGGCTCTCTGCTCAGCAGGGAGCCTGCTTCCCCCCAACCCCCCCCCCCCACCTGCCTCTCTGCCTACTTGTGATATCTGTCAAATAAATAAATAAATAAATCTTAAAAAAAAAAAAGAAAGAAAGAAAAAGAAAAAAGAAACGCAAACAACTTGATTTAAAAAAATGGGCAAAAGTCCTGAGAGGCCCATATCACCAAAGAAGGTATACAGACATTTACCCCATTCTCCATCATGGCACAGGATCAGGATGAAAAAAGAGAACCCCATGTGGGAACCCTGCATGCCACAATGTCTGTGTTGAGAGAGTGGAGACAGACTGATCCTGGCAGCCACAGCGCTAGAGTGGTGGTAGAGCCCTGTGTTCTCCAAAGCTAGATATACCATCAGACGCTTGGGGATCAGGACAAATGAAACGATTGCACAGTCCATAGGGCCAATGTGGAAGAAATTCCAAAGGAAAGTCTAAAGGCATGAGTGTATGAGTCAAGAAAAATAACGTCTTAGATGCTAGCAACTTTGGTTTTGGGATCCAAGAACTCATTGATCTCGGAATCAAGTACGCCGTAAGCTTTCGTATCCATGGCCTGGACCCCTACGTGGTGCTGAGTAGGCCAGGTTTCATTACCACAGACAACAAGCGCAGGGATCAAACAGAATTAGCAAAGAAGAGGCTCTGTGTTGATTCCAGTAGAAGTATGGGGGGATCATCCTTCTTGGCAAATAAATGCCTATTCCTATCCAAAAGGCCCATAACGTTTTTTCAAAGAAAAAAAAACAAGATATACAGATGGCAAACAAGCATATGAAGAGATGCTGAACATCATATGTCATTAGGGAATTACAAATTAAAACAAGATATCATGGGGCACCTTGATGGCTCAGTCAGCTAAAGAGTTAAACTGTTGGTTTCGATTCAGGTCATGATCTCAGGACTGTGAGATTCAGGCTCTGCACTTGGCGGAGTGTCTGTTTGAGATTCTCTCTCCCTCCCCTCCTGCCCCTCCCCTCCCTCTAAAATAAAAAGCAACAACAACAACAAAACAAGAAATTACTACATACTCATTAGAATAGCCAAACTCCAAAACACAGCCAACAGCAAATGTTGAGAGGGCTATGGAGCAAAAGGGACTCTCATGGCTGCTGGTAAGAATGCAAAATGGTGCAGCCACTTTGGGAGACAATTTCGTTGTTTCTAACAAAACTGAATATACACTTATCATATGACCCAGCCATTGTGCTCTTTCAAATTCACCCAAATGAGTTGAAACTTAAGTCCACACAAAACTTGCACACAGATGTTTATAGCAGTTTTAGTCACAGTTGCCAAAACCTGAAAGTAATCAAAATGTCCTTCAGTAGGTAAATGCATAAATCAACTGTGGTACATTTAGACAATGGAATTTACTCACCACTAAGAAGAAATGAGCTATCAAGCCATGAAAAAATATAGAAGAAACTTAAATGCATATTGCTAAGTGAAAAAAGCCAATTTGAAAAGATAACATCTGGGATGCCTGGGTGGCTCAGTTGGTTTAGCAGCTGCCTTCGGCTCAGGTCATGATCCCAGCGTCCTGGGATCGAGTCCTACATCGGGCTCCTTGCTCAGCAGGGAGCCTGCTTCTCCCTCTGCCTCTGCCTGCCACTCTGTCTGCCTGTGCTCGCTCTCTCTCTCTCCCTCTCTCTCTGACAAAAAAAAAAAAATCCAAAATCATTAAAAAAAAAATAGATAACATCCTGTATGATTCCAGCTATATCACTTTCTGGATATGGTTAAACTATGAAGATAATGAAAGGATCAGTGGTTGCCAGGGGTGGGAGGGAGGGACGAATAGGTAGCACATAGAAGATTTTTAGGTCAGTGAAACTATTTTGTACAATACTATAGTGGTGGATATGTGCCAATAGACATTTGTCAACACTCAAGAGAATGTACAACACCAAGTGTGAACCCTCATGTAAACTATGGACTTTAGGTCATAATGTAGGTTTAATGATGGCAACAAATTTATCCTTCCAGTTTGTGATGTTGACTGTGGGGGAGACTATGCATGTGTTGGAGGAGGAGGTATATGGGAACTCTCTGTATTTTCTGCTCAATTTTGCTGAGAACCTAAAACTGCTCTAAAAATAAAGTCTAAGGATGCCTAGGTGGCTTAGTCGGTTAAGCCTCTGCCTTTGGCTCAGGTCACAATCTCAGGGTCCTGGGACTGATCCCTATATCAGGCTCCCTGCTCAGCTAGAGCCTGCTTGTCCCTCTGCCTTTCTCCCAACTTATGCTCTCTCTCTCTCTCTCTCATTCTCTCTCCCTCTCAAATAAATAAATAAAATCTTAAGAAAAATAAAAATAAAGTCTATTTAAGAAAATAATAAGAGTGTGTATAGAGATCCCGAAGAAAGTAATCAGTACCATGAGAAATCCTGGTTTGGTACTCTTGTAAGAATGCACTACATAGTGGGGACATGGAAGGGGGAGATGGGAAGGTACTGTTTCTGCAGCTCCAAATTAAAAAATCATAGTCCAGTTTGGGTTAAAACCTCCTTCATGACTTACTCAGGGCCATGGCCTACAAGAAAAGCTGTCAGATTCACTCACTAGGGCCTGGGATGATCAGTCAGTGGACACCAGTGGGGCCATCCCCAAAGGCTGAAATCCTGATACATCCTTATATACTTGTTATATAACCACTGCTGGAATCCCGTAGTACCTGTCTGCTGCCCATTACCTTGGCCCATGCCACATCCCCTGAATCTCCCCTCTTCATCCAGCTACTAAAAGAGAAACTCTATAACCCACCTTGACTGCTATGGCTGGCCAGCAATTTGATCAACTGGGCCACCTCTTAGCAGTTGTTAAATATTTTGACCAAGGCCAGCTTCATGAGTGTACAACCTGTGCAACTTAGTTTAATGCCTGATTATCACTATCTTGAAAATTTTTTTAAGAATTATTTATTTATTCAAGAGAGAATGGAGGGAAGAGACAGAGGGAGAGGGAGAGAGAGTTTTAAGCAGACAGTGCAGAGTGCAGAGCTGGACACAGGGCTAGATCTCACAACCTTGAGATCACAATGGGAGCCAAAACCAAGAGTCGGATGCTCAACCGACTGTGCCACCCAGGCACCCTACAATCTTGAAATTCTTAATATTGAACAAGGGTCTTGCATTTTCATTTTTGCTGGGCCTCGAGAATTATGCAGCCTGTTTTGATTTTGCCTTTGTCCCTGGAAAAGGGGCATTATGCTTACACGGTTGAAGTAGGGGGAAAGCTAGAACAGAGCAGAAGTAAATGCTGGACACACTAATATTAAATGTCACTGAACATGTACACTTGCAATTTGAGGGATAAATGAATTCCTTGGGACAGTGCAAGGGAGGAGACTCTTAGAAATAATAAGCTCTTAGGGTGCCTGGGCGCTATAGTCAGTTAGGCAAATGACTCTTGGTCTTGGCTCAGGTCCTGATCTCAGGGTCCTGATCTCAGGGGCGTGAGATCAAGCTCCACATCCTGCTCAGCACGGAGTCTGCTTGGGGCTCCCTCTCCCTCCCCCTCTACTCCTCCCCTCTTTGCTCGCAGGCTAAATAAATCAATCTTTAAAAAAGAAGAAGTAAAAAAAAAAAGAAGAAGAAGAAGACGTAATAAGCCCTAAAAGAAAGCTCTAAAAAATACTTTCAGGGGCGCCTGGGTGGCTCAGCAGGTTAAGCCTGTGCCTTCAGCTCAGGTCATGATCTCAGGGTCCTGGGATCGAGCCCCACATCGGGCTCTCTGCTCAGCGGGGAGCCTGCTTCCTCCTCTCTCTCTGCCTGACTATTATCTCTCTCTGTCAAATAAATAAATAAAATCTTAAAAAAAATACTTTCAGAAATAGGGAGGATGGTTGGGTTGGGGTTGAATGGGAAGAGGCATATGGGAACTGAATATGTTGATAGTGGTGTTTTACGTCTTGGCAGAAATTTATATGCTTTTTTTATATGCATTTTTAAAAACTCAACAAATGTACATTTAAAATTTGTGCATTTCATTTTTTGTAAATGTTAAATCAAAAGAAATATTGAACTATAGTTAATGATATGCATGATGAACTATTTAGGAAGTATACTCATGCCTGCAATTTTGATGTTTATATCAAAAAAATAGATGGCTTAAGGTAGGACAAAAGGACCAATATATGGATGGATGGATGGATGGATGGATGGATGGATAGAGAGTAGATGAATATGTATGTGATAGGGCCAGTAGAGTAGAATGGTAATGACTCTGGGTGATGAATGTACAGGTGTCCACGGTAAAATTCTTTCAACTTCCTATGTTTGAAATTTTTCATATTAAAATGCTGGGGAAAAATACTTTCAGAAGAAATGGGCAGCTTCCATTTGTTTTTGAGACTTTCTAGGTCCCCACTTTTTTACGGATTTGACAGCTACTGTGAGACACAACACCCAAGTGAGTAACTGAATTGTATTTTGCTTAAATTAAAAACTGAAAGATGTTCTTTTCAGATCTCACAATCTTAATAAGTTTATGAAGAATGTTTGTAAATGGAAGATTGCTTGTGCTCCTCTTAAAGCCATTTAGTGCCTATATGAGCCTAAGAATTCGAAGTCCTCAGAATGATCTCTAATGTATGGAGTGGATGCTCTCAGCAGTGTTTTTCCTCTTTTCTTGACGTCAGTTGCCATTTGTAAGGGTTGCCAAGGTAATGACCAGACACAGCTAAAGACAAGCCTACAAGAAAGGACAGCATACTTTTTTTTCCCTTTTAGCATCAAATATATTTAAAATTCATAACACATTCAGTTTGATGAAATTCTATTTCACAGAGAACCAAACTTCACAGTACGGAAAAGAACTCTCCCCTCCCTTGTCCTTGCAGCTCTGCCTTAAAAGACAGGATTTGTTCAAAAACTGCACATAGACATTTATATATGCCACAGGTTTTTTTGTTTTTTTTTTTTTTGGAAAAAAATGTGAGGTGTGGTTGTATTTCATAAAATCATCGTGGTAAAGTCAGTAGAAAAATCTAGTTTGGCTCAAAGGCAGGCATGCGAAAATCTGGGATCTGTTCAAAAAAGGAATATTTCACGTCCCTTGTAAAGTGGTTGATTTTTTAAAATGTCTTAAGAAATAATACTTGAGGTTATCTATCCACATGTTTAATTAATATGTTTCAAATGGGATAGACCTGTCACATCATGCTAATTCTAAGTTTTTTATCCATACAAGTTTAAGTTACAACTTTACACGTTAACAAATATGTTTTCATTTTGTGGCAGCAATAAGTAAATCATTCTGGGTTAAGGAGAAACCCCACCATAGTTAAACTGAATTTCATTCTGTTTTGAATGCACTCAATCTAATATTAGAAAATCAAGCTCTCCCCTGCGCTTCAATATTCTATTTCTTTTTTTTTTTAATCATTTTTTTAAAGATTTTATTTATTTATTTGAGAGAGAGGCAGTGAGAGAGAGCATGAGTGAGGATAAAGTCAGAGGAAGAAGCAGACTCCCCGTGGAGCTGGGAGCCCGATGCGGGACTCGATCCCAGGACTCCGGGATCATGACCTGAGCCGAAGGCAGTCATCCAACCAACTGAGCCACCCAGGCGTCCCTCAATATTCTATTTCTGTTGGTGGCTCTTTCATTTCAAAATAAGTTCTTACTATTGTATACTCTTAAGTATGTATGTTTTGGTGTCATTGAAATTCGCTTATTTACATTTCAGATGAAATTTAAAACATTGAGCAAAAGTTGTTTTCTAAGGAAATCCTTTATAAAATACTGAAGTCGTTTTATGTCGGAGCAAATACTGAAAACATGTTTATATTAGATACAGGGACTTTTTGTTCTTGAGCATGCTTGCCTTGAGGATGCCAACCGCAGAGGATCAGAAATATATCTTGTCCTCAAACACCCTTAGATTCTCTTAATAGCCCATTGTGAATTTGATGATCAAATATATTTACCTTTTGGGGGAGACACATTCTATTTTCAGCCTGAACCACTTCTTGAGCAGAAGATACCATAAACTTGTACCAAGTGTGTCAGATTGTAGCGTACCTCTTTCCAAGCTTCAAATCGTGTGCCCTTTTGGTATGGAGCTTGACGGAAAATTCTGTCTCCATTCACATGGTGCACTCCTTTCCTCACTTCAAGGGCCTGAGTCATACCACTTTCCTGAGTCTCCACCACAGACCCACGACTCAGAGTCCACACCCTTGGAGGTCGTTCTCTCGCCTTTGGTCATTTTGGAATTTCTGCTTTGTAACTTCCCCAGCTCTGTTATGTTCTCCTTGAAAGCAAATACCATTTCATGGAGTGTGCAAATGGATTTCAGTTTGATTCTCTCTCTCTTTTTTTTTTTTTTCAAGATTTTATTTATTTATTTGACGCAGAGAGAGAGAGATCACAAGCAGGCAGAGCAGCAGGCAGAGAGAGAGGGGGAAACAGGCTCTCTGCTCAGCAGAGAGCCCGATGCGGGGCTCGATCCCAGGACCCTGAGACCATGACCTGAGCTGAAGGCAGAGGCTTAACCTACTGAGCCACCCAGGTGCCCCTTCAGTTTGATTCTTAAAACAAATGAGTGGCTAGGGGCACCTGGGTGGCTCAGTGGGTTAAAGCGTGTGCCTTCAGCTCAGGTCATTATCTCAGGGTCCCACATCGGGCTCTCTGCTCAGCGGGGAGCCTGCTTCCCTCTCTCTCTCTGCCTGCCTCTCTGCCTACTTGTGATCTCTCTGTCAAATAAATAAGTAAAATCTTTAAAAAACAACAACAACAAATGAGTGGATAAATAAATGTTGAATGGTTAACGTCTTCATGGAGTGGGGACTGCTGGTATGGGAAATGGGGAGGGAAGGGGAAAAAATACAATTTGAAATACCCACTGGGTTGTGTTAGTGTTCTCAAATTTTCTGAAACTTTGTTTTGCTTGAATTTTTTTGTCAACATTTTATTTACTTATTTGAAAGATTTTATTTATTTGAGAGAGACAGAGAGAGAGAATGTACACAAGCAGAGGGGAGGGCAGAGGGAGAGGCAGGCTCCCTACTGAGCAGGAGCCCTATGCAGGCCTTGATCCCAGGACCCTTAGATCATGACCAGAGCTGAAGGCAGACGCTTAATGACTGAGCCACCCAGGTGTCCCTTATTTACTTATTTTAGAGAGAGAGAATGCATGTGTATGAGCAGGAGGGAGGGACAGAGAGGGAGATGGAGACACAGACTCCCCAGGGAGGCTGATAAGAGCCTTGATCCCAGGATCCTGGGATCCTGACCTGAGCAGAAGGCACACGCTTAACAGACTGAGCCACCCAGGAGCCCTGTGTTGCTTGAATTTTAAGGGTAAGAAACATCCATAAGTGAATCCCTTATGGTCACATCTGTGACAGTTAATTGGTCAATGACTATCAATGGAGCCCTGCTTTGGCACCTGGCACCACCCTGGGATATTACAGTATTTGTGCCTTCCTGGGATTTCCCCAAGTATTAAGCTTCAGAGCCCATGCAAAGAGAACCTGTAAGACTCTGATGCCCACACAATCCGCCCCTCCCTAAGTTCCCATCCCTCCCAGATACTTTCTGGCTTTGAGATTTGGGTTCTTCATTCTAGCTCTTCTGGCAGTGAACCTGCTCAGACCACCCGTTTTGCTCCACGGACACCAGTGCTCCCCCTCCATGGCCCAGTTGCCTGGTTTGCTCCATTCTGGCAGGCTTTCCTACTAAGAGAGCCTTTCCCCACGTGCCCCAGACTCCTGCTTCTCCCTCTGCTCCTCACCCTGCTCGTGCTCTCTCTCTTGCTCTCTCTCTCTCAAATAAAGAAATAAAATCTTTTAAAAAGCAGTAGAGTGGGAGCTGCTGAGCAGAACTCAGAGCATGAATACTAGAGGCAATGGAGTTGAGAGCTGTGTGAACTTGAGCAATTTACTTAACAATTCTGAATCTGTTTTCTCGTCAGTAAAATAGAGGTGATAGTGTTAACTTCCTTGGGTTACTGGAGAGATTAAATAAGATCATATACAGAAAGAACCTTTTGCATAATGTGCTTTTAAAAAAATGGTAGCCTTTTTTTTTTTTAAGATTTTATTTATTTGTCAGAGAGAGAGAGAGCACACAAGCAGGGGGAGTGGCAGGCAGAGGGAGAAGCAGGCTCCGGACTGAGCAGGACTCAGGACATAGCAGGACTATGGGGGGAATCAGTTCCAGGGCCCTGGGATCATGACTTGAGCCGAAGGCAGATGCTTAACCAACTGAGCCACCGAAGATGGTAGATATTATTATTTTGAGATTATTTCTGAATTACTGTGTGCAATACTTGTGTGGAAGCCTGAGCCTAGGTTTAAAAACAACAGAACAGGGCACCTGGGTGGCTCGGTGGGTTGGGCCTCTGCTTTTGGCTCAGGTCATGGTCTTGGAGTCCTGGGATCAAGGCCCACATCAGGCTCTCTGCTCGGTGGGGAGCCTGCTTTCCTCCCCCCACCCCCCCCCCCTGCGCCTGCCTCTCTGCTACTTGTGACCTCTCTCCCTCTGTCAAATAAATAAATAAAATCTTAAAAAAACAAAGCAACAATAAGGAAATGAATCCCTTTGGCCCACAGAAGTTTAAAGTGAAAATGAAGAAATGGCCCATAGCAACTCTGTCTAAGCTTCTCATTTTTATGCATACTCATTCAGCAACATGTATGAAATGCTTTCTATTTGCTAGGCGTTGTGCTGGCGATAGATAGCTGAGTAGATGTCCCTCTCCTCCAGGGACTAGCAATCTAGCCAAAAAGAGAAACATGTAAATAACCATTTAGCGGTATGTGACAAATACTGAAAGGGTCATATTGCTGTGAGAAACCCTTGACTCTGCCTAGAAAGGTCTGGAAAGACCAAATCCCTGTTTTCAGTTCCCTGTAGAAGCAGTGAGGTGAAAAGAAGAAAGCTTTTACATTGTTGATCTAACCAGGGTTGAAAAATGGTGGTTTATGGCCCATCTTAGGACCACAAACTTGTTTTTCTTTTGGTCCATACAGGTTTTTGGTTTTGTTTTTTTCAGATCTATTAATTAATTAATTAATTCTTTTAAGGATTTTATTTGACAGGCAGAGATCACAAGTAGGCAGAGAGTCAGGCAGGGAGAGAGAGGAGGAAGCAGGCTCCCCCCTGAGCAGAGAGCCTGATGTGGGCTTGATCCCAGGACCCTGAGACCACTACCCCCACGACCCAAGCCGAAGGCAGAGGCTTTAACCCACTGAGCCACCCAGGGGTCCCTATTAATTTATTTATCTATAGAGAGTGTGCATGCCTGTGGTGGGGAGGGGCAGAGGGAGAGGGAGAATCCCAAGTAGACTCCCCCCTGAGCATGGAGCCCAGTGCAGGGCCCCTCTCAAGACCCTGAGATCGTGACCTGAGCAGAAATCAAAAGTTGGATGCTTAACTGACTGAGCTACCCAGGCACCCTGGTCCATACAGGGTTTTAAAAATCAAGATTGTCTCACATAAATGTCCAGAACGATGGATTTTTCTGAAATTTACAAGATCTGGAAATTCTGGACCCCAATCAACTGGATCTTGACTAGTTGCTTTCAGTTTGCTTTATAACCACACCACTAGACCCCTGTGTTTGGCCTACTCGGCCTCCGTAGGCATTTGAGATTTCAGCCTTTCCACCAGGCACACTCGGGCCAGAATCCCACTTTTACCACTGACTAATTGTATTGCCGTCAGCAGCTGACTCTCTATTACCTGTCCCTTAAATGGGATCTCTACCACCACCTTCTCCTCTTACAGACGTGGTTTCTAGAAGGGCATGGATTTGAACAGCGTTTCTCGAGATGTGGGCAGCAAACACTGTTTGTCTGTATCACCAATAACAGTGCTTCTAAAAATTTACCAGCACTTAAGCCACCCAGGGACTCCATAAACGGTGCTCGAAGTCTTCGAGCTCTGTCATCTAGCACAATCCAGTACACTAGCCACTAATCATGCTGACTCTCAACTTAAATTAATTAAAACTTAGTTGCTCAGTCACACTAGTCACATTTCCAGTCCTTCATAGCCATATGTGGCTTGTGACAACTTGACTGGACACTGCAACTATAGGAACATTTTCAACACCACGGAAAGTTCTATTAGGTACTGCTGTAGACAGCTTTGTCTAACGAGTCCACCTGAGATCACCTGATGACCTCAGGGATATAATTTTGTTTGATCTGTTATGTTTTATTAATTAGGGCTCCAAGTCTTTAAAAGTAGTTGTTAGTCGAGAACAAACTGATGGTTGCCAGAGGGGAGTGGGGTGGGGTACGAGCAAAATAGGTGAGGGGGTGTGGGAGATACAGGCTTCTAGTTATAGGATGAGTAAATCCCAGAGATAGAAGGTACAACATGGGAAATACAGTGAATAGTATTGAAACAGGGTTGTATGGTGACAGATGGTAGCCACACTTGTGAGCCCAGCATAACATACAGACTTGTCAAATCACTGTGCTGTACACTTGAAACTAATGTAACATTATGTACCAACTATATTTTGGAAAGACCCTCAAGAAAGTAGATAATGTCTAGAGGATTGTTATTTGCAACTTATTTTTGTCCCATAGAGATAAAAATGATTTATGTCCCATAGAAAATAACCCCAAATGTTTGGTGTTATTGCTCTGTGGAACATTAGTCAATTTTCTATTCTGTATCTTTGCAGTCTTGTCCGGCATGTTTTTCTTCCACTGGTGAGACATGCACACACACACACACACACACACACACACTCTTATATCCTCTCCTTTGAAACAGCTGGTTCTCTCATAAATGAGGTAAGTAAATCTTCTACATTATATGTTTGTATAGAGATCACGTAAAAATTTGTACTTTGACAGGGTCAAACTTTAAATTTATAACCTCGGGCAAATGATTTAACCTACAAAGCCTCAGTTTGCTCACTTATAAAATGAGGAATAATTTCGAAAACAGGCACATTCCTCATTGGGTTCTTGAGACATAAATGGGATAACAAATATGAGACAATACAGTTCTTCGCATGTAAAAATGGCTAAATAAATGTTAGATATTATGCCTATTACTTAAGAAGGCTTTATCAACAGTATTTCTAGATGTCTACACATCTCAGTTCCTACTCTCATGTAGTTCCATTCAGATGCTGAAGTTCCAAACGTATTCTGGTCACAATGCCTGTATCTCCCGACTTTGGCTTCACTCCATGCACAGTCAGCACCTTTTCATCCTTTGTGCAGCCACGGGAGTAGTTTTCTGGCCTATATCTGGTTCCAAATTGTGCAAGAAAGTCTTCCAAGCTGAGAACAACTAAAAATCTGGTGCCCTGCTCTGTTCTCCCTCCGCCTTCTCTACTCCTTCCTGCCAGCAGAAGTCACCGACTCCCCGCTTCCGGCCTCGAACTATAAACACTTCTTCCATCTGCTGCCTGCATTCACTCAAGGTTTAACTATTTAATTGCTAAACGACCCTTTCTCCAGAGGAATGCACACTTAACAGTCTTACCCTCTACGTTAGGAAATTGTTCACAGAAGTTCCCTCCCCTTTCCTTTAAACTTCCTTGTGGATTCTACCATGACCATTTGTACCAGTCCTATATAAAAGTAAATTTTGTGGTTAATTCTGGGAATGATGCCAAATATAATTTTCCTATAGCTCAGTTTATTGAGGATCTTCAATGTGTGTAACACTGTAATTTATCTATCCTGTAAGGGACTACGTAACAAGGAAAAGAGAGAGGAAGATTTTTGTTCTCTATTTTTCAACGTTTATGCAAGCAGATGAAAAAAACTCAATCTAGAGTATAACTTGACAGGGTCTTGGCCCAGAAGCAGAGTTCAGATTTGCAATAAAAATAATAAAGACAGTGTTGAGTTAGAGAATAAAATAGAGATGTCTAGGAAAGATCAGCAGACAACTTAAACAGAGCTTTAAAGAGTGGCCCTCCAGAGTCCAAAGGGTAGCTCTCAGCTTTGTAGGGTCAAGAAACTCCATTTTTGGTTCAGACATTAGAATCTTATGAGAAAGTTTGCTCAGATATCTGCAAATTTTAGTGTAATATGTTTTCTCTTTGGTGATAATGGAGTGGAGAGAGGTATGGAAAACTTGAGTTTAGTTTGAAGCCAATACAACCTGCCTTTGACTCACACAGCACCTGGTGTTAACACTTAGTTTCATCACAGAGCTTATATTCTACTTACATTTTGAGTTGCATCTGAAAATAAACAAATTGTCCCCAATGCATTGTCAAATGGTAATACTTCTTATTAGAATGTTAATATATGGATCAATATCTAGGTATTACGTCAATTCCAGTTTATCAACCTCAGTTCATAGCTATAAAACCCATGGGGGCAGGTTACTTAGCCTTCCTGTGCTTGGTTTCCTCGTCTGTGAAATGGGCATAAAAATAGTAACTACTTGATGCGATTGTTTGAGGGTTAAATCAATCAATACATGGGGAGCACTTAGAGTGGTGTCTGCTGCGTTGTAAGTATTCGGTGTTAATGATGTTAATGTTGTATTAATTTTATTGTTATTATGTTTATTATTAGGTCATTTTACCTGAAATCACTCAGTGTGACTTTTGAATATTTATATAGGAGTTAGCATACTCCTGTATGATCCTGGGTGGCTCTTTGGGGAAACTGCTTCTGCCTCTCACTCTGCTTGTGCTCTCTCTCTCTCAGTGTCAAATACATAAATAAAATTAAAAAAAAGAAGAAAAAGAAGCATACTGTAAATACCATTGGGGGTATTCAATGTCAGGTTATCATACTAAATAACAGCAATGGAGTTGCTGTTTAAATGCAGAAGCAAAGCTTGAAGGGATAAGAACAATTCCATTATTTTAAAATATGACTATTCTGAAGTCCATTCTTTAGTAAGAACCAAGAAATATTTGGGGTGCCTGGGTGGTGCAGTTGGTTAAGGAACTGCCTTAGGCTCAGGTCATTCCCCAGGGTCCAAGGACTGAGCAGCATGTAAGGCTCCCTGCTCAGCAGGGAGTCTGCTTCTCTCTTTCCCTCTGTCCCTCCCCCTGTTCAGGTGCGTGTGCATGCGCTCTCTCTCTCTCTCTCTCTCTCTCAAATAAATAAATAAAATCTTGAAGAAAAAAAAAAAAGAACCAAGAAATGTCCTAAACCAAATGTTAAACTCTATGTCTTCGTCTGCTAGGACTGTCTCAACAAAATACCACAGACTGGGGAGCTTCAACAACAGAAACTTTATTTTTTTTCCACAGTTCTAAAGTGTGGAAGTCGACGATGAAGATGCTGGCAACGCTGTTTCTGGTGAGACCACTTGCTGGCTTACAGATGGCCACCCCTTTGCTGCTTCCTCACCTAACCTTTTCCCCCCTGTGCACACACACTCCTTGTCTCTTTACCTTCTAATGAGGACTCCAGTCCTATTGGATTAGGACCCCACCCTCATGACCTCAGTTAGCCTGAATTACTTCCTTAAAGGTCCTATATCCAAACATTGTCTCACTGGGTTAGAGCTTCAACATATAAATGGGAGGAGAGGGGTTTCACAATTCCCTCTGACAACAACTCTGCCTCAGTCCCTTTGAAACTTTAAAGGTCTCCTCACTGGCTTCAGAGATGATGCAACCTAAATGATGATGCCTGAGGTTTGCTTCCCACCCTGCTTCCCCATAAGCTCCTTCAGTGTTTTAAGTTAAATGCTTCAGGTTTTGCTTGAGGCATATTCCTTTTTGTCTGTACTTGTGTAGCTCCCAGCATCCGAGTGCCAGTCTCCATCTTGGTCCACATCATACCTACATCTCACAACTCAGCCTAGATGCAACTTCTGCCCGGAAGCCTGTCCCAGTCCTCCCTGAGGGAAATTCTCTTTTCTCAGCTGAGCTCGAAAAGCAGGGGTTCTCTCTTTCATAATTTTACATATTCTCCATTTTCTATCAGTCCATGGCTCAGCGCTTCTGAGTTCCATGGAGGCCAGATAGTTCTGATTCATCTACCATCATCCTTTCCCAGTACAGAGCCTTATTCTACATAGATCCTACCCAAAAAACGTGTTGAATTAAAATGTTGGTTTCATGCCAACGACAACCAGGAAGGAGTAGACAGAGCATGAAGGATCAGGAAGGAAAACACCAAACTTGAGCTGTGGTTATCCATAAGAAAGTGGAATTTCAGATGTCATCAAACATTTTTTAAAAGAGGTAGGTGGGAGGGACGCCTGGGTGGCTCAGTTGGTTAAAGCCTCTGCCTTCGGCTCAGGTCATGATCCCAGCGTCCTAGGATCGAGTCCCACATCGGGCTCCTTGCTGGGCGGGGAGCCTGCTTCTCCCTCTGCCTCTGCCTGCCACGCTGTCTGCCTGTGCTCACTCTCTTGCTCTCTCTCTCTGACAAATAAATAAATAAAATCTTAAAAAAAAAAAAAAGAGGTAGGTGGGAAAGAACAGACTGATGTCAGGAAACATGGCTATTACACCTAAAATGCATTGTCTTGTGGCCAAAGTAGTGAAGAAGGAGGACTTTGGCGGCAACTGCACAGGTATGGACATTTGCAGAATTGTCCTTCCTAAGAAATAATTCATAAGGTTTGCAGAATGATTTGATTACTTAAAATATGTGCATGTATAGCTGATGACAAATGCCTTATGCCTACTTTATATGGTATTGAAAAAATATTAAGTATGTATTAATGCAATCCATTTTATTTTATTTTTTTAAGTTTTATATATATATATATATATATATATATATATATAATTTATTTATTTATTTATTTTTATTATTATTTTTTTTTTACCACAAATTGAGCCTGCAACTTGCCATTTCTTATTTTTCTCTTCTGGTCTTCACCATCCAATTCTGGTCGTCTCCCAGAATGCCAAAAGAAAAAAAGCATTTTTTTTTTTTACGAATTTATTTATTTATTTGCGAGGGAGAGAGAGAGAGAGAGTGTGTGTGTGTTTGTGTGTGTACAGGGATTGGGTGCGCAGAGGGAGAGAGAAAAGCCGACTCCCTGCTAAACAGGGAGCCTGACACAGGGCTCCATCCCAGGAGCCTGGGATCATGACCTGAGCCCAAGTCAGACACAGCCAACTGAGCCACACAGGCTCCCTGAAAACAGAGATTGTTTCTGAAGTTAAAAAGAATAAAGTCTTTTCAGTGATAAATGGAGATGATACATTTTAGTAAAGTAAACAGTAATACGTTTGGGGAAGAAAAGAAAGTAAAATATATTTCAGAACATACCTTCAGGCTCTTATGCATACCTTTAGGATTACCTACACAAAGCCGAATTACATACACACACAGATATTTATGTTCATTATACATAACAATGCATATGTATAGAACTTAAAGCAATGGTTGGTTACTTTTACTCTGCTTTGAACACAACACAGAAATGAGTCCAGGGTGAACATAAAGTGTGCTTTCCCAGAGTCCAGTCCTGTGATCAGACACAGTGAATGCTGTCCTCTGGGAGAGAAGCAAGCCATTTAAATTCAGAGGACAGATCCTCAACACTGGCAAGCTATTTTTAGCTCAAGCTGTAGCTTAATTTGGAATCCAACCAGTTGAGGTCTTGCCTTTTCCTTGGATTGATTTTTTTTTTTTTAATGGCAGGAGATATCTATACATATGGAAGAGAAGTTCTCCAAAAGCAGAATTCTCAATGTTCTTGAAGAATATGGATTCTAAAAATGGTTTAAAAAATGTTCACATTAGACCTTTGAAAGTTTTTGTTTATTCATATATTGTTGTTTTTAAATTCATGGTGTATGACCTTAGAGAAAAAGAAAAAGGCTCTTAATTGGTTTACTCTACCACAGTTCTGGGGGGTGTGCCAACCTGCCCAGCTACCTTGATAGAGGGGCAACACTGCCTTGATGCCAGGTGTCTGGCCTGGGAGGCCTGACCAAAATAAAGATGTGGGGAAGGAGTTTACTGACTTCTAGAAGACTGTGCTGCTCGCGCTCAGAAGGATGTTGCTGGGCTTAACGGGCAGCCAGACTCTATCAGCCATGATGACTTGGCCGCTGTAAGAATTCCTGTTCCTGACTGGCTGTCAGAGTAGTCCAAATTCAAATTCTAATTACTTAAAATTAAACTAAATTAAAAATTAATTTCCTCCGTCATGCTAGCCACATTTCAAGGGCACAGCAGCCCCATATGGCCAGTGGGCTATCAGATTGAACAGTGTGGAGCCTTTCCATCATGACAGAAAATTCTTTCTTTTTTTTTTTTAAAGATTTTATTTATTTATTTGACAGAGAGAGGTCACAAATAGACAGAGAGGCAGGCAGAGAGAGAGGAGGAAGCAGGCTCCCTGCTGAGCAGAGAGCCCGATGTGGGGCTCAATCCCAGGACCCTGGGATCATGACCTGAGCCGAAGGCAGAGGCTTAACCCACTGAGCCACCCAGGCACCCATGACAGAAAATTCTATTGGACAGCACTGGTCCGATGACAGAATAACAGTAATCAGTTTTGGGAAAAACACTGGATAGGGAATCAAGAGACCCAGAATTTGGTCCTATTCCAGCTTCTAACCAACAGATATGTATAATGCTTACTATGTACCAAGTATTTGAAGCCCTTTATAAATATTATTTAATCCCTATAATAACTCTGTGAGGTGGTACAATGAGCTCCATTTTCCAGATGAGGAGATTGAGGCACAGAGACATTAAGTTAATGTAGACATTCCTGAGCCAGTAAGTGGTAGAGCCTGGATTGAACCCAGGCATTCTGCCTTCAGAGTCTGCGGGCTTAACCCCTGCTTCATGCTGCCTTTCTGAACATCCATGTGATTTCGAGAAATTGCTTCACCTGCCTCATCAAATAAGGAAAGCAGCGCGGGTATCTTCTAAGGTTCTCCCCACTGACAAATTGTCTGGGACCCACTCATGCAGTTGAGTACCTCCTCTGGTTGCGGAGCATGTTAGGTGCTGGATGTGCATTGGCAAACAAAGTACACGTGGTCCCTGCCCTCCGAGTGAGAGAAGCAGACACGAATCCAACATGTCATTACGTGGACAACTGCAATGGGGAGCAGTGTGACAAAGGATTGGCTTTGGGGGCTGAGAGTGCTTAATGAGATGTGACCCAGTCAGAGGCCAGATCTGGCTCTCTTGAGCAGGTGGGATGTGAGCACTGCAGCCCACCTGCAGAGAAGGGAGTCTCACCATGCTGGCCGCTGCCACCCAATGAGGGTCAGTTCTGCCCACCCTTCTCCCAGGGGGGCGTGCTCACCTGGTCTCTGGGGTTGGGGGGATGGGAGTGAGAGGGTAAGATTGGAGACTGTGGGCAACCCGGACCACAAAGAAACAAAATTTGCCCTCCCTCAGGGCACTTCTCTCCAGGGTTTGCCCAGATTCGTGTCTCCTGGGCAACCAGTGCATGCACCCACGTCAGAGTTAAAAATGGAACGCAGGCTAACATCTGTAATGGGGACCAAAAATAATTTGGGTTTCAGCCTATGCACAGCTCACACACAGGGGATAGTCGAGTTCATGCCTATGTCCGTAATGTCAGTGAGTGCAAACGGACTCAGCCACGGACAGGAAACTTCTGTTAGAGATTCACTTCAGGGCTTCTGATTACAGAGGTTTTGCTTCAGAAAGCGTACTGATTCTAAACTGCCTAAGTGGACAATGCTGTTAAAGGAAAAAAGTGAAAAAGAAAGGAGCAAACAGGAACCCTCTTCTGAAGAGACTACTTCTCTAACTCTCACTTTTTTACTGCGGGGTTCCCCGCCCCCCCGCCCCCGACCACTTAGGCTTGGGCCTCAGTTTCCTTCTCTTTGACAAATTAATTCTATTGCATGGCAGTAACCACCTCATCGGTAGCTGGTGCAAATGCAGATGGGAGGTCACAAGAGGTATCCTGCTCTGGCCTTGAACCTGGATCCTAGGAATAAAGATTGCCTTCTGAGAGTTAATGACCCAACAGGGGCAGTGTCTCAGGAGAGTGAGTGATCCTACAGAGGCAGCTTAATACCGTGGTTGCAGACTCAGTACCTACACTGTTTAGGGCACAAGAATCCTCTTCAAGTAGCAGGTGCATGTCTGGTCACTTGTGCAGAGATGGATGCCTCAGATGATCCCGCCTTGATGATATCAGCCATTGGGATTGCCCGGCTACCTCTGTTCACTCTGGCTTGCTGCTCCCCACACTACATTAGCTCATAATTTGCTCTCCTAAGATCTGTCCACAGATAGAGAATGCAAATATAAATAGCCAGTTTATTTGATAGTTTTACTCCACCTTCTAAAATAATAGTCATTCTGATTTTACAAATTAACCTCTTTTGGCTAAATCAAGTGCATTCCCCAGGACCTTATCACCTAAGACATGCTAGATAATTAAATGTCTATATGATGAATTTTATACACACACACACACACACACACACACACACGTATCTCAGGTCCTAGATCTGGAATCACTCATTTCTGCAAGGAGCCTTGGCTTCTTGAGTGGGAAATGGTATTTAAAGGCCACAATCTGTGCTGTCATTACATCTAGGCCTTTTCAGTGGTCAGAGCTGTAAAATACGTATTTCTAGAAATTAAAAAAATCACAGGCTCCTACTGATATTTCCAATTCAAATTTAACATTATAAGGGAGATATATATATTACTGTGGGAAATCTTGATTCCTAACAACATTAACATAGTTAACATTTGCTTTATCCTGAAATGTAAAAAACAGTTTCAAAATAATACTAATGTGACTGTTAACAATAAAACTATTCAACACATGAAGTTCATGCTTTCTTTGCAGCTCTGTTTGTCCCTAGAATACATTCCACTGAGCATATATAGTAAAAATACAGTGTTAATAACTTGAAATTATTATTTTCTCTGTGCAGTTCTAGCACCAACTTGATATGGAGCTAAAAATAATGAAACATGCATTTCATTTTTAAAAACTTACTAGGGATTGCCTTTTCAGTTATCTTTTGGATGTGTAAGATATTGAAAAGATACAAACCCTAAAACTGTATATCTTTGCAGTGTTAATCTTTACAATATTTCTTTTTACAATTATAAGCAGGTAGGTATCTATTTTAACACAGTCCTCTCACATGATACTGAAGGACAGAGCCTCACACCACTCTGGATCCTGCCACTCCATGATGGGTCAGCCGTATCCACATGTGCCCCCATGGCGATGTGTTTGCCATGGGTCTGTATGTGTGAGAGTACTGTGGTCATATCAGAAAATGTCTTTAAATACATAGACCAATGGAACAGAGTAGAGAGCCCAGATATGGACCCTCAAGTCTATGGTCAAATAATCTTTGACAAAGCAGGAAAAAATATACAGTGGAAAAAAGACAGTCTCTTCAATAAATGGTGCTGGGAAAATTGGACAGCTATATGTAGAAGAATGAAACTCGACCATTCTCTTACACCATACACAAAGATAAACTCAAAATTGATAAAGGACCTCAACGTGAGACAGGAATCCATCAGAATCCTAGAGGAGAACATAGGCAGTAACCTCTTTGATATCAGCCACAGCAACTTCTTTCAAGATATGTCTCCAAAGGCAAAGGAAACAAAAGCAAAAATGAACTTTTGGGATTTCATTAAGATCAAAAGCTTCTGCACAGCAAAGGAGACAGTCAACAAAACAAAAAGGCAACCCACAGAATGGGAGAAGATATTTGCAAATAATAGTACAGACAAAAGGTTGATATCCAGGATCTATAAAGAACTTCTCAAACTCAACACACACAAAACAGATAATCATATCAAAAAATGGGCAGAAGATATGAACAGACACTTCTCCAATGAAGACATACAAATGGCTATCAGACACATGAAAAATGTTTACCATCACTAGCCATCAGGGAGATTCAAATTAAAACCACATTGAGATACCACCTCACACCAGTTAGAATGGCCAAAATTAGCAAGACAGGAAACAACATGTGTTGGAGAGGATGTGGAGAAAGGGGAACCCTCTTACACTGTTGGTGGGAATACAAGTTGGTGCAGCCACTCTGGAGAACAGTGTGGAGATTCCTCAAGAA
>PISX010011269.1:18637-66303 GCA_004024625.1 Mellivora capensis | reverse complement strand
AAAAAAAAAAGAATCAGAGTCACAAAATAGAGTATGCTATGTATTGCCAGGCCCAAAGCTTAATTTTGGTAGGGTTTTGGGTTGGGTTTTTTTGGGGGGAGGGGGGGCACCAGAAAATACAGAAAAGATTCATTTTATTCCAGAACAAATGAAAATAATACATATCCATTATTTTTTAAAACTATTGAAGAGTTTCTTTAATATAAATCAAAGTGGGGGCTCCTGGGTAGCTCAGTTGTTAAGCATCTGCCTTTGGCTGGGGGTCATGATCCCTGGGTCGAGGGATGGAGTTCCACATCAGGGTCCTTGCTCAGCGGGGAGTCTGCTTCTCCCTCTCCCTCTGCCCCTCCCTCTATCCCACCCCTTGCCCATGCATATGCTCTCACTATGAAATAAATTAAAATCTTTTCTAAAAGATGAATAAATAAATGAAAGTATTAAGTCTGATAAAGAAGCTTCGATTAAGGAAAACTTATAGTATATAACAAACACTTTCCTAAATTATCAGTTTGAAATTTTCTAAAAATGGAAAAACCTGTATTTCACTGTCTCAACCACATTATTGAATAAAATCAACCTATGAAAAGTTAACTGCAATATTTTAAGTCTTCTGTATCATTTAAACTTTTAAGTTATGAACATCATGAAAAATACACTCTTTCCTTCTTTTTTTAAATCTCTCCACCCAACATGGGCCTCGAACTCACAACCCTGCAATCAAGAGTCACATGCTCTACCAACTCCTGTGCCAGCCAGGCACCCCTAGACACTCTTTACTTTCTGATCTCTAGACTCACTGCTACGGTGCTTTCAGATACATAATGCAGGAGCTCCAAGGAGTTCTATACCAAAGCAGCCATACTAAGTTATGATCACTAGCAGAAGTACTTGAAAAGATAGTGAACTTGTTAGGTCATCATTAACTGCTCACTTGATCAACAATTTATTTATCCAGTAACATAATAAAATTCCAACTTCCTCCACAACAACAAAATTAAGTTCAGAGGTGTTCTCTGTTCCAAGCCACCTCCTACTTTGTGTTTTTTAATGAGTGACCCCCAGAGGAAAAAATAGAAGCAGCAAAGACGTTCGTTCACTCGGTAAGTCTTAAGAGATCAACACTGGGAAAAAATCAAGGCCAAAAAGATTTTATAATATCCAGAAAAACGGGAACAATAAACTACCTATACCCATCATACATGCTACCCCCAAATCCCAGAGCTAAGAAACACACAACTTGAGATTTTTGAGATGTTTAAAAAACAAAAGCAAAATGAATAGAAAAAAATTTGTGAAATACGAAGTCTCGGTTTCTACCACAACAGATGCCATAGTTAGACTGGAGCCAATTATTTCACGGTGAAAAAATCAAAGCCTATTAATATGTAAAAGTAAAAGAGTAACATTATGAAAAATTTAAAGAATGAATGGTGGTCTCACTGCCTTCAGAAACTATTATGCAAAATAAAAGAATTTAACTTGAAAATAAATTATACTAAATGTTCAAAAACTATCATTTGATATGGGAGAATAGTGGTAGAAAAAGGTCTGTGCCAACTTTTAACTGCAGCTGTAGTGGAATACACTAAAAGCTCTGTTTTATGACAAAAGCAATGAAATAAAAAACAATGGCTTTAGACCTGTCACCAGTATTAACTGCTCGTGACCATAAATTTGCCTTTTTTTCCTTTTTCTTTTTTTTAAGATTTTATTTATTTATTTGACAGACAGATCACAAGTAGGCAGAGCAGTCAGAGAGAGGAGGAAGCAGGCTCTTGGCTGAGCAGAGAGCCTGATGTGGGGTTCGATCCCAGGACCCTAGGATCATGACCTGAGCTGAAGGAAGAGGCTTTAACGCACTGAGCCACCCAGGCACCCCTTGCCTTTTTTCAACAAAAGACTTTTGGGATAAAAGGCCATACGATAAGGAATAAAATATAAGAAAACAAAACTGACAGAATTCTTACACAAAACTAAAACATAAAACCTAAGAATTTTCATACATTATTAAATGTCCTAATTAAAGGTAAAAAAGATTGGGGTGCCTGGGTGGTTTAGCCAGTTAAGTGTCTGCCTTTGGCTCAGGTCATGATCTCAGGGTCCTGGGATTCAGCCCTGGGTCAGGCTCCCTGCTCAGCAGGCAGTCTACTTCTCCCTCTCTCTTTGCCTCCCCACTGCTCATGCTTGCTCTTTCTCAAATTAAAAAAAAAAACAAAACACAAAACAAAAAAAAACTTTAAAAAATAAAATAAACGTAAAAAAATTAAGAGATCTAACATATACAAAGAAATTCAACCATTCTTTCTAGTAGGACTGAAATTACAAAGCACTTAACTGAAATCAATGTTTGCCACCGTAGGGAATCCTCTTCCCATACTCCCTATTTCAAACTGAGAGAATTCTCCAGTCCTTTTCCTGCTACTTAAGCAAAAATATTGCAATTTGCACCCATTATTTCCTTTCACATAGTTTTCAAAACACTGAAATAGAGATTATTCTAATTAGTACCCATTCACCTTGACTCTCAGCTGTCCCAAATAATGACACTTTACGGAAATTAAACTTTATGTCACTAAAGTTAGCCAGCAGACACAGCCAATACCTTCTCCAATTTGTCACTAATAACTTGTTCGTTAATATCTGCATCTAAAAGGTATAGTGTATGGTGACCACAAGACATTAAGCATATAGTTGGTAAGAGAACTGCTCTTACACAATCTTCTAAAAATGTGTTTTTACTAGGTATTCACAGACTATCACAGGCATGAATATTAAACATCTCCCTGTCAATTCTTCACTTTTTCTACAAAGTTGACCCAATTTCAAAGCTGACACTGAAGGTTCTACCTTAAGAAGGACAGAAAAACAAAACTGGGTAGTCCTAAAAATGTACATCATAAATACATGACTAAGACACTCATTTAAAACTTATGCCAAGATAGTCCCTCCCTTCAAAACAAACTAAGATTGACTCACTGCTCTATTTTACTTACTTTTGGAAATAAAAAAAATTAAATGGATTCCCTAGCATTAATTTCCTGTCTCTGCCTCCACTATTTAAAACATTCCACCTTCAATCTATGATTTGTCCCTATAAAAATGATAAAAGAAAAACAGAAACAAACCCCCCCAATAAACCCCAATATCGCCAAGTTATCTTAAAATTGAAAAAAGAAATGGAATTTTAAAAAAAGAAAGAAAGCCACTGGATTCAGGATATCATGATAATAACCACTGTTCTAAAATCATGGGTGCCTAAGGAACAGTCCTACTCAGTGAACCTCTCACCTCAGATACTTTTCATCTGTAAAACCACCCCGTTCACTAGAGCTAACCACCTGAGTAAAACGTTTCACTTCTGTCTCCCTGAAGTGGGAAACTATCAATCTCCCTACATAACATGTTCCACCGTCTGCAGATATTCCTACTGGGGGGGGGGGGCAGTAAAGTTGGTGGCGGGGTGAGGACAAAGGGCATTTTGAAATACCACTGAAGTAAACAGAATGAGAACAGAGAGAGGGGTAAATTAGCGTTCCCTCAAGTAGAGAAAGGCAAGGAAACGCAGGCACCCTTGTTTACCACCCCTAGGGTCCTATTCATTACCGCCTACTGTAATGCGAAGTTGGAACTACCACCACGCAAGAAGCCCATCAAATCCTCAAAGTGTCAGGTCTCTAGGCAGCCTCTGAAATGACAGACTAATACCCTTCCCCCACCCTCACCCCCCAAAAAAGAAAGATCCAATCCACTAAGCGCAGGTCACTCTGCCCTCTGGGGCAGTTCCAGCCGGCGCGGGGATGGTTCTGATGCGAAGACGAGACAGGAAAGACCACCTCTCTTCCCACACACCCTCAGCTGGGGAAACAAAACAAAGACAGCCCTCCTCCTCCGGTAGCCACTACCCTAGCCAGAGAGGCTTTCCTATTTCCCGGTGCAGTCTGGCCTCCAGCCCCCGCCCCCATGACAAAGAAAAGGCACTTGGTGAGCAAGGCCTTCCTGCTTCCACGGATGGGGGGAGGGGGCTGCCGAGGTGAGGAGCCCCCTCTACACACTCGCGCTCACACTCTTGGCCCCACAAGCGGCGGGGAGCGGAGGCCTCCGCCTGGGGAAGCCTGCCCTGGGAGGGGGTAGGGGTACCTTGAAGTAGCCGCCTTCGTAGAGGGTGTTGGGGGGTCCGAAGATGGCAACCTCCCAGTTGTAGAGGTCGGACTCATCCACCAGGGTGATCCGGAAGCCCTCCACCGGCTCCTCCTGCAGGGATTTCAGCTCGAGCATCAGGGCCTTCTGCGAGCTGGTCATCTGCTGCTGGGCCATCGCGGCGGCGGCGGCGGCGGCGGCGGCGGCGGCGGCACCGGGCCGGAGCCCCAGTCCTTTCGCACCGGCCGGGCCGGACGAGGCCCCTCCCCTCCGCTCGCCCTCCGCCGGGCCGCACCGGGCCCCTGTCTTCACACACCCGGCGGGCCGGACCAGGCCCCAGACGGCCCGTGGGCCGGCCCGGGTCCTCCTCACACACGACGCGGGCCGGGCCGGGCCCTTTTCCTCACACTCGGGCCAAGTGGGGGGAGGGGCCGAGGGAGTTAGGGGAATTCGCTCCCGGTCCCGGGCCTCCCCCCCCCGGAGGGGGCCTCAACTTGACGGGGGGGGGGAGAGGGGGTGGAAGCGGAGGAGGGCGGCGAAGGGCCGGCGATGGTGAGGGGAGGGGGCCGAGCCGGCCCGTGAGCGCCGCGCTCGCTCGCCCTCTCGTTCTCCTCAGGGGCTGCCGGGGCTGAAGGGCGCGCGGGGCCGGAGGGCGGGGAGAGCGCGGCGCGCGGGGGTCTCTCGGCGGCGGCAGCGGCGACGGCGGCAGCGGCTGCGCGGGGGGAGGGGCGACGACGGAGGAGGAGGAGGAGGAGAAGAGCGAGAGCGCCTCGCGCCGCGGGAGCGACGGAGCCAAGAAGAAGGAGGGAGGGAGAGAGGGAGGAGGGGCGCGCGCCGGGAGGGAGGGCGGCTCTCGGAGGCGGGCGGCCAGACGCGCGTGCGCACGCCCCTCCCTCCCCGCCCTCCTCGCCCTCCCCCGCCCTCCTCATCCTCCTCGCCCTCCCCCGCCCTCCTCATCCTCCTCGCCTTCCCCCGCCCACCTCCGCTCATTTCCCCGCCTCCTTTCTGCCACCCGGCGCGGTGGCGGCGCTTTGTGACGCCGACGTGTGTCCCCCGCCCTTAAAGGGCCAAGCTACGAGCGTAGCTACAGGGGATGCCCTTGGCCCCAAATTGACGGTTTGCGGCTGGTCGTCGCGGTTCCTAGGGAGCTCCCAGGAAGGGACCACTGGTCCTAGAGCTGTCAGCGCCTTCCCTTCCACTCCCTATGCGTAGGTATCCACAGGCTTCCGCAGCCATCATCCGTGGAACCCTGGTCGTCTTCAGGCCTCTCCCCGTGACACAAAGCCGGCCGTCCCTGCGCTCAGTAGGTGCTTGACAAGAATATGCTGAGCTTATGAATCTTATCGGTGGGAACAAGTGTCCCGATATATCTTGTGCAGGGCCCTCAAGCCCGTGTGTCCTTGGAGAGCACCGTGTCACCCACCGGGGTGCGGTGGGGTGGGGGAGCAGATTCCCAACCGAGAAATGGGGAAGGCAGATAGGCCAGCTTCTACTTCTCTTCTTAAATACAAAGAGGAAGTTGTGGGAAATAAAGAGAGAAGTAGTAACAAAACCTGGGTTCCTAGCCCTTCCCTGTGATTTGGGGCAAGTGCTCTAGGCAACCCTCAGTTATTTGTAAAATGAAGTACTATGGGAGCACCTGGCTGGCTCAGTCCCAGAGCATGCGAACCTTGATCTTGAGGTAGTAAATTCAAGCCCCACCTTGTGTGTAGAGATTACTTAAAAATACAATCTTTAAAGAAAAAAAATGTATACACACACACACATATATACAGTGGTTGAACTTTGACCCCTATAGATCTTTCAACTGGCAGGTCTGACGTGGAACTGAGGGACTTTTAAGATAATCATAACTGAAGTGAGATGCAGAGACAGTCTTAAATCCTCATGATTTAGAGTAGCCTGTTCTTTTGGGAAGTATGTCCTGTGATAACCACTTGAAACGTTTCCTTAGAAAAGTCAGGATACTATGATAGTTCCACACACTTAGAATTTGAAGATCAAAAAGATCCTAAGTTCCAACCCTAGCCCCACCATTTACATTATCCATTCCTTATTCATCAGCTCCTGTAATAAAGGGTTAATTACACCTAACTTAAACTATTGTAAATATTAAATGAGATCATCTATATACAGCATTTGACACAATGACTAGCACAGGGTAAATGATCCATAAATAGGAACTTTAAAGAAAGAAAAAAAAATTTTAAAACATAGCTGTATTCTGGCTACCAGCCCCCAACTATTCTGACTTCCCTTCCTCTACCATTCAATTTAGGCACAAGAAGATTGCTGACCTGGGAATGTGGGAGATGATGTTAACACCTTTAATAACAAGGATGTGAGTAGACAAATAGGCAGAAAGTTCATCTTCAAAGCATTTCACCCTCATAAACTCATCACAGTCCCACCCTGACCCAGAAGATGGTAGATCCCTACTCTAACCCACTGTAACATACACCTGACAGCCAGACCAAAAGCTGCTCCCTGAGTTCAAATAAACTCACAAATTCCTAGTTAACATCTGCACTGATCATGGCCCCAAGGTAGAGGGCTAATAAAGATATATCTGTTGAAGTCTCATAACCTAATGTGATAATGAAGTGTGTACTAAGGTTCTCCATTCTCAGGTCAGAGGAAGTCTAGAATTTGTCTCATGCCTTTTTATCCTAGCAGGTAAGACATTGTTTATTAGTAGGTTGCAAGTGTGTCTTATTCATGCCTGAAATCACAGCAACCAGCACATTGTTTGAAACAAAGTAGACACTAAGTAATTGTTCTCGTGGGCTTACAGCCAAGAGCAGGAAAACAATCAGTAACAACAACAACAACAAATTGAACCCCACCCTCCACACCCACGTCTAATAGGACTTCTCAGACGCATAGTAGGTGCTCAAGATTATAAATTCCACAAGGATGACAGGTCTTGTTTATACAAGGTTCTTTTTTATATACAAGATACTACAATGTTTGGCACGTTGTAGGTACTCAAAATATATTTGTCAGACGAATGGATGGCAGAAACAGCTTCCTAGAGCTTTCCTATAGTGTAATGATAGATAAGATGACTTGACTGATTGGTGCCCTCTAGTGGTAAAGAAAACAGGACACTTACCTCCGTCTGTATGGCATCAGCTGATGCTCCTCAACCAGGGCTCTTTTTTTTTTTTTTTTTTTTTAGATTTTATTTATTTGAGAGAGAGAGAGAGAGGACCGCACAGCACATAGCAGGGGGAGGGGCAGAAAGAAAGGGAGAAGCACTCTCCCCTCTGACCAGGGAAGCCCATCAGGGGCCCATCCCAGAACCCTGAGATTACCACCTGAGTTAAAGACAGACGTTTAACTGGCTGAGCCACCCAGACACTCCTCAACCAGGGCTCTTATGAAGAATTGATTCTTTCTTCCAAAGAGAAAAGATACGGAAATCTTGGAAGATAAATGAGAGGTAGGGGTGTTTGTTTTAGAGAGGTTAATTCTGACCTTATAGAATGACACATTTTAGGGGACCAACTTTTTTTTTCATTCTGTGTATGTTAACACATGTAAGTCAAATAGTACTCTTAAGGAGCCACAATCTTTCTTTAATAATAATAGCTAGAAAAAAAATAATAGCATTTACATTTACTGTGCATCAGTATGTGACATGCTCTTTACAAGCAGTATCCTGTTTAATTATCAAAAAATCCATGACATCCATACCAGAACATCTGTTTTCCTGAGTATAATAACTTTTTTTTTAAAGATTTTATTTATTTATTTGAAGAGAGATCACAAGCAGGCAGAGAGGCGGGCAGAGAGAGAGGGGGAAGCAGGCTCCCCGCTGAGCAGAGAGCCTGACATGGGGCTCTATCCCAGGCTCGATCCCAGGACCCTGAGATCATGACCCGAGCCGAAGGCAGAGGCCCAACCCACTGAGCCACCCAGCCGCCCCATTCCTGAGTATAATAACTTTTAGAGGGGAGCCTGGGTGGCTCAGTCAGTTAAGTGTCTGCCTTCAGCTCGGGTCATGATCCCAGGGTCCTGGGATAGAGCCCCACATTGGGCTCCCTGCTCTGCTTCTCCCTCTCCCACTCTGCTTTGTCTGCTTGTATTCCCTCTCTCACTCTCTGTCAAATAAATAAATAAAATCTTAAAAAAAAAAAAAGATTTAGAAAGCTTAAGAAAGTTACCAAGGTCACCCAGTACGTAAATGTTAGAACCTGGAGATGACCTTGGCCATCCCACTTAAGCATGTCTGCTTTTAACCAAAGTACTATAATATTCCTAATCTAACATCCCCATAACAATCTGTACATATCATATCACCGCCAATGAATGCTATATTGCAATTATTTGTTTACATCTTTCTCTCGGACTCTGAGGAGCTCTTAAGAAAGAGCCATTCATTCATTCAACAAATATTTATTGAGTGCCTGCTATATGACAGGCCCTATGCTAAATGCCAAGGATTCAGTAGTGAATGAGATGGAAATGATTTAGTCATGCCTTCATGGAGCTCACATTCTAGTGGCTGAGACTGAATCACATAAAAACAAGTAATTACTAGATAAATAATATCATTGCCAGTTTTGGTGAGTACTAATGAAGGTGATTAAAGTAGGGCCTAAAACTGAAAATGTTGGGGTGAATGCAATTTTACTTTTTACTATTCTTTTTTGGGCAGGGGGGTGAATGCAGTTAAAAAAAAAAAAAGATTTTATTTTATTTATTTTAGGGGGGTGGGGCAGAGGGAGAGAGAGAATCTTTAGCAGGCTCTACTCCCAGCACTGAAAGCATTGCAGGGCTTGATCTCACAACCCTGAGAACATGACCTGAGCCAGAATCAAGAGTCAGATGCTTAACCTACTGAGCCACCCAGGTGCCCCTTAAGATTTTATTTTTAAAGGGGCGCCTGGGTGGCTCAGTGGGTTAAAGCCTCTGCTTTCAGCTCGGGTCATGATCCCAGGGTCGTGGGATCGAGCTCCACATCGGGCTCTCTGATCTGCGGAGAGCCTGCTTCCTCCTCTCTCTCCCTGCCTGCCTCTCTTGCCTACTTGTAATCTCTGTCTGTCAAATAAATAAATAAAATCTTTAAAAAAAAGATTTTATTTTTAAGTAATCTCTACTCCCAATGTCACCTCAAATTCATAACCCCTGAGATCAAGAGTTGCCAGCTCTACCAACTGAGCAGCCAGGTGCACCAGGAGTGAATATAAATTTTAAATGGAGGCAGGAGAAAGGCAGAATAAGCCTCTTTGAGGTTACATTTAAATGAATACAGGGGTCAATGGCCTTCATATGCCCACCCTCTGCCCCAGATGGTGGATTATATGCAGCTGTGGTGGGAGGATAGGGAGTCCTAGTGTATTTTTCTTTGTTTGTTTAAGAAAAAGTTCCAAATTAAAAAAAAAAAATCTTAAAAAGGGATGCCTGGGTGGCTCAGTTGGTTAAGCGTCATGATCCCAGTGTCAGGTCATAATCCCAGTGTCCTGGGATCGAGTCCCACATTGGGCTCCTTGCTCCGCAGGGAGCCTGCTTCTCCCTCTGCCTCTGCCTGTGCTCACTCTCTCTCTCTCTCTGACAAATAAATAAAAAAAAAAAGTTCCAAATCAATAAAGTGAGTTTGTTTCTTTGGTTGGTTGGTTGGTTTTGTATTTTTCTTTTTTTAAATGAATCAATAGCAACATCCAGTTCTCCCAGGCTCTCTCTGCCTGCACCTGAGGTGGTGGCAAGCAGGATCCTGGGGCTAAGGCTGCAGCTCAGGGCAAAGCAGGACCAGATGTGGGTTTCCACCTTTGCTTGGCCTCAGGGCTGGCAACCAGATCCTGGAGCAACCCATCTGGTCTCTCGAATAAAGGTCAAAGCTAGATTTAAAAAAAATGAATAGAAAGACCAGCCTATGAAATGTTAGGGCAAGATCATAATTCCAGGTTTTTGACTTGAGATTATCATGTCTTTATTTATCTCTTTATCCTTGAGACTGAACACAGTGCTTGCCATTTCTTTTTTTTTTTTTTTGAAGACTTTATTTATTTATTTGACAGAGAGAGATCACAAGTAGGCAGAAAGGTAGGCAGAGAGAGAGGGAGGAAGCAGGCTCCCTGCTGAGCAGAGAGATTCGGGGCTCAATCCCAGGACTCTGGGATCATGACCCGAGCCGAAGGCAGAGGCTTAACCCACTGAGCCACCCAGGCGCCCCTGTACTTGCTATTTCTTAAGTGGCAACCAGTGTAGGAATGATGGTTGACTTAGCTCTCTGATCTTCCTCAGTGCTTGATCAGATTTCAACAGTGCTGCTTCTTCTACTCAGTCAATTCAAACCCAAATTATGCTTCAATACTTAGCACAAACCCGTCTCCTCCAGGAAACCTTCCTTAACCATCAAAACATTCTTTAACCATAAAGAAGGAAATCCTGCCTTTCGTGACAGTATTGAACACTGAGAGCATTATGCTAAGTGAAATAAAGGCAGATAAAGATAACTGCTGTATGATCTCAATTATATGTGGAATCTAAAAAAGCCAAACTTAACAGAAAAAGAGAGTAGGTTTTGGGTGCCAGGAGGTAAGGGTAGGAGAAATGAAGAGATGTTGGTTACAGGATACAAACTTGCAGGTATAAGAGGAATAAGTTTTGGGGATCTAATGTACAGCATGGTGACAGTAGTTAACAATACTGTATTGTGTACTTGAAAGTTGCTAAGAGAATAGACCTTAAATGTTCTTACCGTAACAACAACAACAAATGGTAATTATGTGAGACGAAGGACGTGTTAAATGTGTTAACTAACCTTACTGTGGTAATTATTTTGTAACACATACAACAAATTATCACCTTGTATACCTTAAACTTAAGGTTATCCAACAATTATATCTCAATAAAGCTGGGGGGGATCAAAACATCAAGCAAAAAGGATAGCAAGGTCGAAGGCCCAGAACAAAAAAGCAAGATAAGTAGGGAAACTCCAATAGTTCAATGGTAAGAGAGAAGATTGGAAGGTTGACAGTGGCTACATCCATTCACTCATTCATTCATTCATTCATTCAGTAAACATTTATTGAGTATTTACAGTGTGCTAAGCATTGTCTATGTAGACCTGGTCCTTGTTTTCATGAATTTACAGTCAAGGACTAAGAGACAATTGATAAACAATCAAAACCTATTAAAAAAATAATGGGATCACAAGATAAGGGAAAACATATTTTAGATTAGGTGGTCAGGGAAAGCCTAATTAAATAGGTGATACTTATCCTGACAACTGAAGGATGAAAAAGAGAAAAAGACAAGAAAAAGCATTCCAAGCAGAGCAAACAGCTTGGCTCAAGTTTCCAAGATGGGAAGAATGTGCTATAACCAGAGAATTGAGAGACTTATTTTGCTGAAGTTAAGTGAACAAAGGGTGGAGTATCAAAAAAAGGTTGAATGGGGCACCTGGGTGGCTCAGTCGGTTGAGCGTCTGACTCTTGATTTTGGCTTAGGTTGTGATCTCGGGGTCCTGGGATTAAGCCCTGAGCCCCAGTTGGGCTCCCTGCTCAGCTGGGAGTCAACTTGTCTCCCTTTCCTTCTGCCGCTCCCCCTGTTCTCTCTCTCCCTCTCTCAAATAAATAAATAAATCTTAAAATGAAAAAGAAAAGGGATGGCATAGCCAGTAAAGTACTTTATATAAACTCATATCTCATCCTAAGTACATTTGGGAGCCACTGCTGAGGTTTTGCTTTTTGTTTTTTGTTTTAAGCTGGCTCCATGCCGGGCATGGAGCCCAACACTGATAATGAAGGATAGTTGGAAGGCAGGCAGGTGGGGATAAGGTCCCCCCACCAAAGAAAACCACCCTTAAAAGGATTTTACACCCACCCTAGAAGGAGCCCTCCACCGTTTCCCATAGGACAAAAGCCTGTTGGATGACAGGCACAGGGAGGGTTAATCAGATTAAAACAGCCTGCCAACAAGCCCATAAATACCCCTAAACTTAGACATTCTGGTGGTAACCCCTTTGGGTCCCCTCCCTCTTCAGGAGCTTTGTACTATCACTTTGCCACCACACAATAAACCTTACTTTGGTGCCTATCACTCTCTCTGGTTTATCTCTTCATTCTTAAAAGTGGCTTGATCAAGAACCAACTGGAGAGAAAAATCCTGCAACAGGGGGATTGAACTTAGGACCCTGAGATCAAGACCCAAGCTGAGATTGAGTCAGACTTTTAAGTAACTGAGCCTCCCAGGTATCCTGGAGGGGTCACTGGTGAATTTTTAAGAAGAGAGTGACATGATAGAGTGATAGTTTTGGAACACTCATTCTGGAAACCACATGGAAAGGGCCTGAAGGAGAACAAGACCACTCTTGTGAGAAACTCCTTTAAAAGCTATTGCATAAATTAATAAATTATTCCGTGCTATTAGAAGTCAGGGTAGGGGCACCTGGGTGGCTCAGTGGGTTAAGCCTCTGCCTTCGGCTCAGGTCGTGATCTCAGAGTCCTGGGATCGAGCCCCACGTCGGACTCTCTGCTAAGCGGAGAGCCCGTTTCCCCCTCTCTCTCTCTGCCTGCCTCTCTGCCTACTTGTGATCTCTGTCAAATAAATAAATAAAATCTTAAAAAAAAAAAAAAAAAGAAGTCAGGGTAGTAGTTACTGTTGGGGCATAATGACTAGGTGGCAGAATAAGGGGAAATTCTAAAGGTTCAGGAAATGTTATTTTCTGGGAGCTGGTTACATAGGTATGCTTCATTTATGAATATTCAAGCTATACCCTTATGTAATTTTCTATATGTATATACGTAATTGTATGTATATGTAATCATATGCTTATATAATTATATGCATAGATATAATTCTATATGCATGTGTATTATGTAATTATGTATATATATTGTGTATCACTTGTAATTACATATACACATATATACGTATATATGTATACTGTATGAAAAAGCTATTGAATGAAACTGTCCTATACTCTTCAAAAGTGTTGTCATGAAAGACCAAAAAAGGGAGAGCTCACAAATGTTCTTAGATTAAGACAGAGAAAGGAAACATGACAACCAAACTGATGCATGATATTGCATCAGTAAATAAAATGCTGCTACGTAAAGGGCATTATTGGGATGATCAGTAAAATTTGAATAGTATTGAATCAAGCTTAAATTTCCTGAATTTTATAACTGGACTATGATTAGTCCTTGTTCTTATTACATATAGGCCAAAGTATTCATGGATGTGTGCAACTAATTCTCAAGTGGTTCTGCAAAATAGTATGTAAATACATAAAGACAAATTTGACAAAAGTTTTTCTTTTAACTTAAGATTTTATTTATTTGAGAGAGAGCGAGCGCGCAACAGAGAGTACACAAGCAGGAGGAGGGGCAGAGGGAGAGAAAGACGCCAACTTCCCCTGAGCAGGGAGTCCCATGTGGGAATTGATCCCATTATCCTGAGAGCAAGACTTGAGCAGAAGGCAGATGCTTAACCAACTGAATCAGGCGCCCAAGACAAACACTAAGTTATGATGGGTAGGTGAAGGATATATGGGAGCTCACTATATTATTATTACAATATTTTGGTAGATTTGGAAAATTTAATCATAAACTGGAGAGAACGTATTATAATTTTGGCACAAGATGATGTGACTTGGACTAAATTTGACACTAAGGACAGAAAAGAATGAGTAAACTTAAGACATATTTTGAAAGTAGAACTGACAAAACTGGCTATTTGAAAAGATGTAGTAGACGAAAAAAAAGGACAGAAATCATTGGTGTAAAGAGCCCTCAGCGCCCAAACTAGCTCCGCCCTTCGCCTTTCGACGCAACCTGCGGAAGTGAGGAAAACAGAGCGACTGATAAACTGCAGACAGGCTTCCGGTCTGGCGTCGCAAAGAGACCGTAAATGGGAGAACCCAGCTTGGCCCCTCCCCCATGATGGGCGTTCCTGGGGAGTGACAGATGCCAATGGCCAGCGATTCTTCCGGCACTCACCCAATGGCTCTGGAACTGGGCGGAGTCCTGCGGCACGAGGATTGTCCCCACGCGGTGCGGGGAGTTTACCGCAAACCTTCGGCAGTTCTGTTGCCAGGCTTCTGTAATTTGCGGAGGGCTTGGGCACTTCCGCCAACGTGGGAAGAAATTGTGCAGAGTACGTGGGCTTTGAATCCGAAGTGCTGGAGCAAGACCTGGACCCAGAGTTATGGGGCCGGCGCCCACGGGAGGGCAGGATCGCGGAGCTGCTGAGGAGCCAGAGGTGGGTGAGCTGTCTGGGAGGAAAGAGGACTTTCCACGTGCCAGAGGTGGCAGAGACTGGCAGTTCGCCGGCGAGGGGCGCGAAGGCGGTCACTTCAGGAAGAGCCTTATTCCATCACGTTTCCAGTTTGGGGCACGAGATCCTCAGGGGAGACGGAACCTAGCGTTATTTGGATAGAAGCATTAAAGCTTATTAAGCTTACTCCTTCGATAACTGTGAACTTGGAAGTTGAGACCAAACCAGGTCATTTTCCTAACCAGGTCTTCCTCGTCATTGTGTGAGATCTAACCTCGTGCCCAGTTCTGTGCTCGCCGCTGTTACAGGGCACAAGGTGCTGCTCCTGGAACCCTTCAGTAGAGCTCGTGTGGGACCGTGGAGTGGGGGCGGGGCCCAGGGCTGTAGGGCAGAAGGTTTGGGATTCTGCAGACCAGGCTGTGAAGCCTGCTTACAGAATATGCATACTAACTGTGGAACCTTGAGCTCAGGGGCTCCTTTCAAGTGTGTATTTTCTGTTGGGATTACTGAGGATTGGATGACTTACTGAGTATATTTTACAGAGGCCACTTACACTGATGTAGTCTATAGTCAGGGCTTCCTGGCAGGGGTAGAGCCTGAGGAAGAGTGGAGGTGGCATTTAGAGATTCCCAGGACTAACTGAGCAGAAGAGGAAGCTCCCTGGTGCATAGTACAGAAAATATAAGGAGCTCAAGCATTGCTTAGGCTCATTCAGCTACTAACCCTACGAACTCCAGGCAGGGCTCCATGCTTGTGCTGTCACATAGACAAGAAGCCCTCAACTCAAGGAGTTTTCAGCCTAGAGCTCAGTAATGTTCTTCTAAGTAATGATAATCCTGAGTTTTACAGTCGGACTCCCATTCAAGAGTGAACAGGAGCCTGTGAAGATTCTGCCCACATCCTATCATGGTGGCACTTCAGGCAGTGAATGCTAGACATCTGTGACCTCACAGTGGCTTCTCTCCTCATTGGCCACAGGAAATGGAACCAGCTCCAGAAAGCAGAGGCAAGGAGGGAAAGAAGGAGTCCTCAAAGAAGCGTACCTTGGCGGGGCCTCCAGTGGAGGGCCTCCTGCAGCCAGTGAAGCTTAGCCGGGCAGAACTGTATAAGGAGCCTACCAATGAGGAGCTGAATCGGCTTCGGGAGACTGAGAGTCTCTTCCATTCCAGCTTGCTTCGCTTACAGGTACTATTGGGTGGCTGGGGCTTTGGTTAGACGGTGGGCCCGGGACCCTGATGCTGAAGGACTCTCCCCTGTCTGTTTTTTCAGGTAGAGGAGCTACTAAAGGAAGTGAGGCTACCAGAGAAGAAGAAGGAGCGGATTGATACTTTCCTACGGGAGGTCAACCAGCGGGTCCTGAAGGTGCCCTCAACTCCTAAGACAGAGGTAAGGCACGTAATGTGAAGAAATGGAAAGCCCCGGAGACGTCCTCAGTGTGGGCATCTGAAACAGGGCGTCCTCTTCTCCAGAGGGGATGGGGTGCTAGAAAGCTCATTTTCGCTGCCAGGAGGCTCAACTGGAAGTCCAGTCAACCATGTGTTCCTTTGTTCAGCAAACACTTAGTTCCTTGCAGTACTTGTATTCTTAGGATACATTAGTGAACAAAGAGGTCTGTTTTCTAGTGTTGGACTTATAGATGGTAGGTAATAAGCATGGCAGGTAAATCGTGTGGCAATGTTAGAAAGTGGTAAGCACTATGGGCAAAGAAGAAAGTAGGGCAAGGTAAGGAAATTGTGGGGATATCAGAGGATGGGAGTGGTCTGCAACTTTAAGTAGGGTGGTTCAGGTAGGCCCATTGAAGTGCCGTTAGTGTGAAGATTTGAAGGAAGTGAGTTAGCCATATAGATACCTAAGGGAGGAAGAGCATTCCAGGAAGGGGAAATAGTCAACACAAAGGCTCAAATGTAGGAGTAAGTCTGGTATATTCCTTGGATTGAATGAGGAGAAAATAGGAGATGAGTTCAGAAAGGCAATGGGGGAAGGAGGCATTTCACGCAGGGCCTTGTACGTAGAAATAAGGACTTTGGCTGTTGCTCTGGGTGAAATGAGAAACCACTGATGGGACATTTTTTGGTAGAGCAGTGATGTGATCTAATTTCATTTTTAAAAACGTTCTCGGGGCGCCTTAGTAGCTCAGTTGGTTAAGCCGCTGCCTTTGGCTCAGGTCGTGATCCCGGAGTCCTGGGATTGAGTCCCACATCAGGCTCCCAGCTCCGTGGGGCGTCTGCTTCTCCCTCTGACCTTCTCCCCTCTCATGCTCTCTCTCACTCTCTCTCAAATAAATAAATAAAATCTTTAAAAAAAAAAAAAGTTCACTCAGACTGTTGTGTGAGTAGAATGGAGGAACGCCTGAGCGGCTCAGTTGGTGAAGTATCTGCCTTTGGCTCCCGTCATGATCCCAGGGTCCTGGGATCCAGTCTCGCATCAGCCTTCTTGCTCATCAGGGAGCCTGCTTCTCTCTCTGCTGCTCCCTGTGCTTGTGCTCTCTCTGACAAATAAAATCTACTTTTTTTTTTTAAAGATTTTATTTATTTTTTTGATAGAGATCACAAGTAGGCAGAGAGGCAGGCAGAGAGAGAGAGGAAGGGAAGCAGGCTCCCTGACGAGCAGAGAGCCCGATGCGGGGCTCGATCCCAGGACCCTGGGATATGACCTGAGCCAAAGGCAGAGGCTTTAACCCACTGAGCCACCCAGGCGCCCCTGACAAATAAAATCTTAAAAAAAAAAAAAAAAAGTAGAATGGCAGGAGATAAAGGTAAAATCAGGGAGACCAGTTAGAAACCTATTATGTGGTGATCCCCTAAAAGGTGGTAGTATCTCAGACTAGGATGGAGAAGTAGAGAAGTGGTCAGTGTCTAGATACTCTTGAAAGTGGAATGGATGTTCTTAATGGAGATGAGTGAAGGTGATTTAAATGTTTTGTGCTTGAACAACTAGTGTGAAGTTGCCTTAGTGAGGAGGACATGTTTACAAAAAGACTAGGAGTTTTCAAATATGTTGAAGTGTTTAATTTCAGATGTCTTCTTGACATCAAGGGTGACATGTCAGAAAGGCAATCAAATTAATATGTATCACTGTCTCTGTCCCCACAGCTGACTGACCAGACCTGGCTCCCAGCTGGGGTTCGAGTACCCCTCCACCAAGTGCCCTATACCGTGAAGGGCTGTTTCCGCTTCCTGCCTCCAGCCCAGGTCACTGTTGTGGGAAGCTACCTTTTGGGTACCTGCATCCGGCCGGACATCAATGTGGACATGGCAGTGACCATGCCCAGGGTGAGGTCCAGTATTTGGGTGATGAGGGACCTGTTCCTTGACCACCTGCAAATTCCTGGGTCCCTCTTTCTTTCCCACCTGCCACTTGCCAGGAGATTGAAATCTGAACTGGAAAAAGGGCAGGGGTGCCTGGGTGGCTCAGTTGGTTAAGTGTCTACCTTCGGCTCAGTCATGATCCCAGGGTCCTGGGATTGAGCCCCACATTGGGCTCCCAGCTCAGTGGGGAGCCTGCTTCTCCCTCTCACTCCTGTTCGTGCTCTCACTCTCTCAAATAAATAAAATCTTAAAAAAACAACAAACAAAATTTGTTCTTTTGCTGTCTTCTTGAGGGCCGCTTAAATGTGCCCTTGGATCAGTTGCTACTGTGGAACTTTGACTTCCTCATCTGAGAGCTAAGTATATTGTTGTTAGCCCTGGTTCAGATACTCTGGCCAGGAAAGATCCCTGAGGTTTCTTTTTTTTAAAGATTTTGTTTATCTATTTGGCACAGAGAGAGAGAGAGATCACAAGTAGACAGAGAGGCAGACAGAGAGAGAAGGGGAAGCAGGCTCCCCGCTGAGCAGAGAGCCTGATGCGGACTCAATCCCAGGACCCTGAGATCATGACCTGAGCCGAAGGCAGAGGCTTTAACCCACTGAGCCACCCAGGCGCCCCAAAGATCCCTGAGGTTTCTAACTGTGACTCACCTTGGCTTCATCCTGGCCCCCCACCTCTCTAACAACCAGCAGTGAAGTGCCTGGTCATCTCTCCCTTCTTGTGACCCTCCCCAGGAGATCCTACAGGACAAGGATGGGTTGAACCAGCGCTACTTCCGCAAGCGCGCTCTCTACCTGGCCCACTTGGCTCACCATCTGGGCCAAGACCCCCTCTTTGGCAGTGTTCGCTTCTCCTACACCAACGGCTGCCACCTGAAACCCTCACTGCTGCTTCGGCCCCCTGGTGAGAGGCACACACTGGGCCTAAGGCACAGTCTGGGGTGACAAATCCAGTGTGGGAGGTGTGGGGACCTCAAGTCCAAGGTGAGTGGTTTGGGCCTCAGGTTTGAAGGGGAAGGTATAAAGACCTCAGATTCTAAGGTGGGAGGGCGTGGGCCCTCACGTAGGAGGAGGGTGGTAAAGGGCACCACCTGGCAGGATCTCAGCACTCCCTGTCTCTCCTAGGGAAGGATGAGCGCCTGGTCACCGTACGTCTGCATCCGTGCCCTCCACCTGACTTTTTCCGCCCCTGCCGCCTGTTGCCGTCTAAGAACAACGTGCGCTCTGCCTGGTATCGAGGGCAGAGTCCCCCGGGGGATGGTAAGTAGGCAGTGGTATCAAGGTAGAGCTGAAGGGAAGGATGTTGTGGGGATTTCTCCTCCCGAGGCTTCCCCTCTCCCACAGGTAGCCCGGAGCCTCCCACCCCCCACTATAACACATGGGTCCTGCAGGACATGACCCTTGAGTCCCATATGCAGCTGCTGTCCACTGTGCTGGGCTCAGGCTTGGGGCTGAAGGATGGTGTGGCACTTTTGAAGGTCTGGCTGCGGCAGCGGGAACTGGACAAGGTGAGTTGGGAGTGGCGCAGCTTCCCTGCCTCACTGGGTGGTGGGCTGGCCCTAAGTTTGGGCCTCTCTCCATCTCATTTTCAGGGCCTGGGAGGGTTCAGTGGGTTCCTTGTCTCCATGCTGGTTGCCTTCCTTGTGTCCACACGCAAGATCCACACCACTATGAGCGGCTACCAGGTCCTGAGGAGCATCTTGCAGTTTCTGGGTAAGGTGGCTAGACCCCGAAAGGCCAAGGGTTCTACTCTTCCTGTGAATCCTCTCATCCTACCAGGGATCATTCAGTTTGTTGCCATCAGACAGTTGAGCAAACTGAATTCTGGAGGCAGGCAGTTGTAGCCACCTGACCAGAAGGACAGGGTCATTAGGGCTGGGTCCCCTGGGAATAAGATACTGTCTGATACACCCATCTTCTCTGGCTCACTTCAGCCACCACAGATTTGACAGTCAACGGGATCAGCCTATGTCTCAGCTCAGATCCCTCCTTGGTGAGTGGGGCAGGGTTGGGTCTGGACAAGGAGGCTTGACCATAAGGCCCCAACCCTGACTGGCTTCTCTCTGTGCCTCAAAGCCGGCCCTGGCTGACTTCCACCAGGCCTTCCCTGTTGTCTTCCTGGACTCCTCAGGCTTTCTCAATCTCTGTGCTGATGTTACTGCCTCTACTTACCACCAGGTACCAATCCAATCGTCTCCCACTCCTGGGTATCCATCATGTCCCGGTCCAGATTCTCTCCCTTCTGCCAGCCCCAGAGCCCCAGAAACTCCTCTCCAAAGAGCTTAGGTCAGGCATGTCTCATGGTCTGAGCCCTCAGGTCAATGAAGAGAGGGGTAGAATGGTGATAGTCTCACATGTGAGTTCCCTGTTTATCCTGTGGCCCCAGGTACAGCATGAGGCACGGCTGTCTATGGCATTGCTGGACAGTAGAGCTGATGATGGATTCCAGCTTCTGTTGATGACTCCCAAACCCATGATCCGGGCTTTTGACCATGTCTTGCAGTAAGTTTAGGGTTGGCAGGCTATATCAGTGGGTCCTTTTCCCCTGGGGCTACAGTGATGGGGCAGATATACTCAGGCAGGTGTTTAGATCTTCCTTGTTTTGGGGGAGTTGGTCTTTGGGGTCAGCAGCACCTCATTCTATCTCTTTGTCCCTCTGTGCCCCTCTAGTATCCATCCATTGAGTCGCCTACAGGCAGCATGTCACCGGCTAAAGCTGTGGCCAGAGCTGCAGGATCTTGGTGGGGACTATGTTTCTGCTGCTTTGGGCTCCCTGACCACGCTCCTGGAGCAGGGCCTGGGGTCCCGTCTGCAGCTACTGGCCCATTCTCGGCCCCCAGTGTCAGAGGTGAGGTGCTGTGGGGGTGGGGAGTTTGTGGGCTTAAGGGGGACTAGATGAAGAGTCCCATGGGATATAAAAGACACCATTCCTCTGGCTAGATCTACCTACCTTTCTTTATTTCTTCTTTCTTTCTCTCTTTCTTTCTTTTTTTATCCATTACAGAGAGAGTGTGTATGCAGGCAGGGGGAGGGTCAGAGGCAGAGGGAGAAGCAGGCTCCTCACTGAGCGGGGAGTCTGATGTGAGGTTTGATCCCAGGATCCTGGGATCATGATCCAAGCTGAAGGCAGACACTTGACCGACTGAGCCACCCAGGTGCCCCTAGATCTTTATATCTGGGTTTCCGATCAAGCTGGGGCATTCTTGAGTTGAGCTCAGCCTTTTTACACCCTTCAGTGGGACCTCAGCCAAGATCCACCGAAGCACAGAGACTCTGGGACCCTGACCCTGGGATTGCTCCTCCGGCCTGAGGGGCTGACCAGTGTCCTTGAGCTGGGTCCAGAGGCCAACCAGCCTGAGGTGAGGAGCCGTGGGGTCTGGGGATGATTTGGGCCTGTCTTGAGAAGCCCAAGCTGTGCGCTGGCAGAAGCGTGGATTGTGCGCTGGCAGAAGTGTGGCTTATCCTCATGCCGCTTAGATTGCAGCCTTTCAGGGGTTTCTGACAGAGCCCATCTTTGTTGATTTCTCCTACCACCCATTGCCTTTCCTCAGGCTTCTGACTTCCGCCAGTTCTGGGGATCTCGCTCAGAGCTTCGGCGTTTCCAGGATGGAGCTATTCGGGAAGCTGTGGTCTGGGAAGCAGGCTCTATGGCCCAGAAGCGCCTTATTCCCCACCAAGTGGTCACCCACCTCTTGGCACTGTGAGTCTTAGCATGTGGATGCTGGGAAGCAGCCATGGATTGGGGAGCCTTTTAGGAGGGTCTGGCCCAGGCTTTGGGCTGAGCAGCTAAAATCCAATTGCTTATTCCAGTAGCCTCAATGTCCACACTGAGTCTGTGCTATGCCCTTTTCCCAGCCATGCCAACATCCCAGATACCTGTGTCCACTATGTGGGGGGCCTTCTGGACGCATTGATCCAAAGCCCAAAAGAGGTAAGGGTTGTGTGTCAGGGCTGGGGTCAAGGTGGGGGGGGCGGTTGCTGAGCAGCCTACCTCAGCCAGACTGCACTTCCTGTAGTGTCCAGCAGAGGGGATGCTGGCTCTACGGCAGCCTTAGCTGTGGCAAAATCCCAGGTGGTGGGGGTGGTGTGGGGGGAGGGGGGATGGGTTCCATAGGGTCCTGGTCTCCTGACTGTGATCTCCTTCTTAGACCTCCAGCACAGGTGAGGAGGCCCTGGCAGCAGCTGTGCGTTGCTATGATGACCTCAGCCGCCTCCTGTGGGGGCTGGAAGGTCTCCCGCTGACTGTGTCTGCTGTGCAGGGAGCTCACCCAGTGCTGCGGTATACTGAGGTGAGGTGCAAGGGGACAGGGAGCCCTTTCTGCTTGGTGACCCCTCGCCTCTGCCCCACCTACCCAGTATTGCTCCTTCCAATTCCCATCTTCACTCTCTCCCTGTCTCAGGCCCCTTCCTCAGCCCTTCTTCTTCCATAGGTGTTTCCACCTACCCCAGTCCGGCCAGCCTACTCCTTCTATGAGCAGCTTCGAGAGCGGGCCTCGCTGTTACCCCGGCCTGACAAGCCCTGTCCAGCCTATGTGGAGCCCATGACCGGTGAGGAGCCTCTTGGGAGGGATGAGAGGAAACTTTCCCACTCCAGCCCACAGTCTCGAGACCTCTTACTTTTCTTCCTAGTGGTATGTCACCTTGAGGGCAGTGGTCAGTGGCCACAGGACGCTGAGGCCATACGGCGGGTCCGAGCTGCCTTCCAGCTGCGCCTGGCAGAGCTGCTGACACAACAGCATGGGCTGCAGTGTCGTGCCACGGCCATGCACACAGACGTCCTCAAGGTTAGGCTGGTGCAGGGTTAGGAGGCCCCAGGGAGGGAGGAGATGGGGTGTGAGGGTGCTCCAGGCTGACCTGGATCTCTCACCCCGTACCCTCTTTCGCCAGGATGGGTTCGTGTTCCGGGTTCGTGTGGCCTATCAGCGGGAGCCCCAGATCCTGAGGGAAATGCGGAACCCTGAGGGGATGATCTCCTTGAGGGACACACCTGCCTCTCTCCACCTCGAGAGGGAGACGAGGCACTTGCCCTTGCTCACCAGCGCCTTGCATGGGTATGGCCTTGTCTGAGAGGCCAGATGGTATAATGCAGATAGGAGTTATGGAGTCAGGCAAATTCTAGAACCCTCGCCCTGCCACTTCACTGGCTATGTCCTTTTGGGCAGGAGGTCCCCCCTGCTCCGGTCTTATTTCTCATGTGTAAAATGGGAATTTTATAGGACCAACCTGTTGGCATTAGATAGGGGTATGTGAGATTCTGTATAGAATGTGTTAGCACAGAGGGAGACTTCGGGGAAAGGTTGAGTGGAGAGTGGTGGTGGAGATGAAGTACTGTTCTTGGGCCCTGATGGCCTGAGGCTCATTGCCACTACTCTTCCCCATCTGCAGGCTCCAGCAGCAACACCCAGCCTTTTCAGGTGTGGCGCGGCTGGCCAAGCGGTGGGTACGTGCCCAGCTTTTGGGTGCAGGGTTCACGGACGAGAGCCTGGACCTGGTAGTTGCTGCTCTTTTCCTGCATCCTGAGCCCTTCACCCCTCCCAGGTGATTCTCTCCATCTTTACCTTAGACAGAAACTTCCCCTTGGGGCCAGCTTTCATCCCTTAGGCTATACCTTCAGTCCAAATGGGAGAGGGTAGCTGAAACAGGTGACAAAAGGGATTCTGAGACACCCTCCACCCCCTAATCCCTGCCAAGGGGTCTAGGTTGTTTAGACCACTGGGTGAGCCCTGGGATGTGTGGTTGGGCCCAGACTCTTTGCTCACTCTTTTTTCTCAGCTCCCCCCAAGTCGGCTTCCTTCGGTTCCTTTTCTTGGTGTCAACCTTTGATTGGAAGAACAACCCCCTTATTGTCAACCTCAACAACGAGCTCACTGGTAAGTGGTAGGACTGGGGTCAGACTACTGCAGGAAAAACCGTTTATGGATTACAGAGTAGGGCACATGAGGTTCTCCCTGTCAGTCTCTGAGGTGCCTTTATGTGTGTGTGCCTTACCTTTCCCGGATATTTGTGCTTCACCCCAGTGGCCTTGGCGTGGGGGAATTACTAGGAAGAAGAGGCCCAGTCCAAGTCTTTAGGGAGTTCTGAGGCTGGAGAGCTATGGTTTGCTCACTTGATGATCAGAAACAGAATAGGCTAAGGGTGGTAAGCAGGCTACCTGGTAGGGGCTATGAAGGGAAGAAGGGGGACACTGAATGAAGTGTCAGAAGTCTTGTGTGGAGCAGGAAAGGGCCCAGATTAGATGCCCAGACCTCTTGGGGAGTGGGGGTGATGATTACCAGTTGTAACATGAGGAGCTCCTGGTCCCAGCAGAGAGGAGGGTGTCAGCTTCCTAATTCCCCAGGTGTGTGGGAGCATAGGGTGGGAGGGGGTCAGGGGCAGGCCTCAGCTTGTGCAAGCCCGGAAACTAGACTGGGGTGCCAGGCAGTGGAAAATTCTGCCTCTGGGCTGAGCTTGGGAGTTTAGCGCCCCACCCAACAGGGGCAAACATGGTGTCCTTTTCATTGCTTTTGTCTATTGGGGGAGGGCCATCAGAAAATCCCTGCGATGGGCCAACAGAAGACCTGGGGCAGTAGAGCATGTCAGGAAAGGAGCAGGCTGACCCAGGACTCCCTCTTGTTCACAGTGGAGGAGCAGGGGGAGATCCGCAGTGGCTTCCTGGCAACTCGGACACAACTCCCAGTCATGGTCATCGTTACACCCCAGGATCGTAAAAACTCTGTATGGACACAGGATGGACCCACACCCCAGGTGCAGTCCCATCCCTACTTCCAAATTTGTGTTTTTCTTCCCCCAAGGAAAAAATAGGCCCAGTCCGACCTCAGAGAGACGCACGGTTAGGTCTGATCTGTTTGCTGTATGTGTATCCCCTCTAGATTCTACAGCAGCTTGTAGTCCTGGCCGCTGAGGCCTTGCCTGTCCTAGAGAAGCAGCTAATGGATCCCCAGGGGCCTGGAGACATCAGGGTAAGCCCCTGACCAAGAGTGGCTCTGGGATTCTGGGGAGTCGGCCTTTGAACATTGGAAGTCTGGAGGTGTGGGAGCCCTCACTGGATGCTCCGTCTCCCTTGTTTGGCAAGACTGAATCCAAAGAAGGCATCAGAACTGCCCACAGTGCCTGACAGTGCTGGAGCCTGCAGGAGAACCAGGGTCCTGGCTCTCTCCAGGCTGCATGCCTCTAGCCTCTGCTCCTCCTGAGAGGGTGAAGCTGACCCCAGCTGGGGCTTGGTGTTCCTACCTTCAGATGAGCATTTGGGCCACTAACTGGGGGGGGGGGCGGTGTCAGACAAAAGAGGAGGAGGAAACCGAGGTGGGCATGTAGGAGGCTTTGTGGCCCACCTCTCAACTCCCAGTGGGCACTGCTGACCCTGTCCTACCCTTCCTTAGACGGTGTTCCGGCCACCCTTGGATTTGTATGACGTGCTGATCCGCCTGTCTCCCCGCCACATCCCCCGGCACCGCCAAGCCGTGGACTCGCCAGCTGCCTCCTTCTGCCGTGGCCTGCTCAGTGAGCCAGGGCCAACTTCCCTGATGCCTGTGCTGGGCTATGATCCTCCTCAGCTCTATCTGGCACAGCTCAGGGTAGGCCCTAAGGGACTGACTAAACCTGGGGAGGGGACTTCCAAATGAACCTGGGGCCATGGAGGTGATTCTCAGGTGTCCAACACCTGTAGTCTTATCTGTGTCTTGCCCTTTACTAGGAGGCCTTTGGGGACCTGGCCCTTTTCTTCTATGACCAGCATGGTGGAGAGGTGATCGGTGTTCTCTGGAAGCCCAGCAGCTTCCAGCCCCAGCCCTTCAAGGTATGCTGGCTGCTGGTGATAACCATGTGTTCGTGAGTGTGTACTTGCAGTTCCATGTGGGCATGCCTGTCTGTATGTGGCGTGCTCTCTGAGTGACTGTGGGTCGGGGTGGAGCACGTGTCTTGCATGTCTGTCTCCACTACTGCTGTTCCCCTCCACCGCCCGTGTGTTGTCTCTGGTGTACCTTTGGGACACTCTGTCCACATTTCTCTGGTTCCCCTAGGCCTCCAATGTGAAGGGGCGCATGGTGACGTCTCAAGGTGGGGAGCTGGTGATGGTGCCCAATGTGGAAGCGATCCTGGAGGACTGGGCCATCCTCGGTGAAGGCCTCGTGCAGGCCGTGGAGGCCCGAAGTGAGAGGTGGACTGTGTGATCTCCAGCCCTAGGAGCAAGCTGTAGGTGACAGCAGGACTTCAAACCTCTGGAATAGCATGACCTCCACCCTTGCCACATATGGATCCTTTGTGGAGTACCTGCCAGTCTGAACACACTGAGATGTTTCCCCAAAGAAGCCCTGCCCCAATTTTCTGTCTGATGCCTCAGCACTGGGGCAGGGGCCTGGGATCCTAGAGAGTTCCCTGGGCCTGTCTGAACTCCCAGAAGAGGAGGGTGAGCCAGCTCAGAGAGGGAGCTAAATGAACCCAGAAGATCCATCTACCTGTCAGCCCTGGCCTGGGCTTCTTTTTGTCTTCCTAGGATGTTTCCAGAAGCTTTGGAGAGGAGGACATGTGCCCAGGGCTGAGGCTCTGTCTCCTTCCTATTGCCAGGATATGTGCCTAGACCTTATAGTATGCCCTTCAGTGTAGGGTCTGAACTTTAAATAGGGCCCAGAGGAGGTGAGATACTTGCTGAGGGTCCCAGAATTCCCACATTGAGAGGGGTGCTGCTGCTTTCCAGGGTGGGATATGGAAACAGGACAGAGGGCAGAAGGGGCTGGCTGGGTGAAGGGGTGAGGGGGACAGCTGGTCCTCTAGTCCAGGAAAGCTGCAGAGAGCACCTGTGCTGCCCTGGCTGCTCAGTGTCTCAGTCCCTCTGGCTCCGTGCCTCTGCCCGTTCATGTCACAAACTGCCCCCACCTTGTCCCTACAGCGGGCGTGCAGAGGAGAGCAAGACCCTGAGCCTGCTCTCCAGGAGCTCTCCATATCGGGGGGATAAGGGGGTTGCTGCCTCCTTTCAGCCAGGTACACACCCCTCTTCTGGCAACCTCTCCCTTCTTCGTCTCCCCTAATCCTAGATGTTTTACAGACTCAGCTTAAATAGTGCTTCCTCCAACCCTTCCCATGCCCCCAGCCTGAGGTGCTCTTTCTCTTCTCTGAAACATTGGAGCAGTTTTTGTTCAGCTTACTTGGTCACATTCAGTGGCATGCACCCTTCTGTTGTCTTAAACTTGGATTTTAAATTAAATTACTTATAGGGCACCTGGGTGGCTCAGTCGTTAGGTGTCTGCCTTTGGCTTAGGTCAGGATCTCAGGGTCCTGGGATCGAGTCCCATGTTGGGCTCCCTGCTCATCAGGAAGCCTGCTTTTCCCTCTTCTGCTCCCCCTGCTTGTGTTCCCTTTCTTGCTGTGTCTTTGTCAAATAAATAAAATCTTAAAAAAAAAATTAATCACTTACTTTCCCCATGTTCTTGGCTCTTCTGCCTTCTTCACATGGTGTTAACCTTGTTTTCTACACGTCAGCTCTTTGGGGGCACGTGACACGTAGATTTTTTAGTGCCTTTGTGGCACTGAGGACAGCACTGTGATCAAGGATACAGATGTGTACAGAAGGGCTGATGGAAGCAAGCACCAGACTTCAAGGAAAGAGAATCATGATTTTTACTCTGCCTAGAATGCGCGGGGTGGTGATGGTGAGTGGACGGTCATAGAGGGCTCGGTTAATGGCGGGTGCTATTAGGTTTTTTACACATCTGTGTGGGAATGTGCGCTCACAGTAATACCAGCCCCATGAAGTATGTGCTTTGAATTCTCATCTGAATGAACAGGTTCAGCAGCAGGCAGGCCCTTGGCTGCCTGGCCATCAGGCTTCATCCTCAAGATGATAAGCCACCTATGGGAACCCTGATCTCCTTTTGCCCCAATTTTGTGAGTCTTCGTGAACCTATGCCAGTCCCTAGCTGTCACTGTCAAGGGATTAGAAATGGGCATAGAGAATATACCGATGGGCTGTGTGAGCTGGAATTGGCATTTCCCCACGCCCCTGATGCACAATCCCCAAATGGAAGCACGCAAGGCTTCACTGTCAGAGTAAGAAACACCTTTCGGTGCTCATGGACCTTGGGTAGTGTGGTTGTCCCTGGCTGCTCCTCACTTTTCCCCACAGCCCATTCCCTGAGGCTCTGAGGAGGGACAGTGCTGGCCTACTTCAAGCAGTCCTGCTTCACGCAAGGGTCAGCTTCAGTCCTTGGCTTCTGGCCTTTCCACAAAGCCAGTTCTAGAGGATCCCAGTGCAGGAAGGAACAGAATAGGCTCCTAGGGAGAACAGTATGTGGCTCCAAGAGGGGCAGACAGTGGTATCCACTCGGGAGATGAGCCCTGGCCCTGCTACCTCCTCATGTGTCCTCGGGCAGGTCACACACCCTTGCTGGGCTCAGCCTTCCCACCTTGAAAATGGGCATGGTACTGGCTTTTTCAGGTGGCAAGGGAGGAGGCCAGAGGACTCAAACTCAAGCAGCTGGGCCATCCTTTCTGCACTCCCTGCTTAATTTAGAGGGTGGGGTGTGGAGAGTGCTGGAAGCCCAGCCCCTAATCTCAGTCCCTCATATTGCAGCCCCAAGCTGTTTTCCTCATATCTCTGGGAAGTGGGTGAGGAGGCCGGTATGGTCTAAGATGATCTGGAAGTGGGGGTGGCCTGATGAGCTGGACCTTCATTGGAAGGGAAGGAGAGAAGACTAGAAGGAACTGTGTAAGTGAGGGTGTAGGTTACAGCTCCCCGTGGGTGCGTCTGCCTCTGTGGGCTTCTGCATTGAACTTTGCAGGTGGACAGGGATGGGGTCTGTGTCGATGTATGGATTTGTCTGCTCCGTGTTGGCCGGCATGGACATGTCTGTATGCTCCAGTCTGTGTGCGCATTTTTGCCTCTAGTTCTGAGTTGCTGTAAAAGGGGAAATCTTTTTTTTTTTTTTTTAAGATTTTATGTATTTATTTGACCAAGAGAGAGATCCCAAGTAAGCAGAGAGGCAGACAGAGAGAGGGGGGGAAGCAGGCTCCCCGCTGAGCAGAGAGCCCAATGCAGAGCTCGATCACAGGACCCTGAGATCATGACCTGAGCCGAAGGCAGAGGCTTAACCCACTGAGCCACCCAGGCGCCCCAGGGAAATCTCTCTTCTTGAACAGCAAGTTGGAAAAGAGCTCTCAGATAAAAGGCAAAAACTCAATTTTTTTCCCTGTGGATTTAAAGGCTTTAAACAAAAGCCTTTTCCTTGGGGCTTTGGTTTCTCCAGTTCTGTCAGACTTTTTTTTTTTTTTTTTTAAGATTTTATTTTTATTTATTTGACAGAGAGAGAGACAGTGAGAGAGGGAACACAAGCTGGGGGAGTGGGAGAGGGAGAAGCAGGTTCCCCACTAAGCAAAGAGCCTGATGCGGGGCTCAATCCCAGGACCCCAAGATCACGACCCAAGCCGAAGGCAGAAGCTTAACAACTGAGCCACCCAGGCACCCCTCTGTCAGACTTTCTAAGCCTGTCTACGTAGTTAGATTTAGTGAACTCTCAAACGGTCTGCTCTTCTGCCTGTGGTATCACCACCTCCTCCAAACCAGAATCCTTTTGGGGCTTTTGGGTGATACAGTCAGTTGGGGATCCAACTTGGTTTCAGCTCAGGTGGAGATCTCAGGGTCAAGGAATGGAGCCTTGGGGCACACTTCACACCAAGCCAGAGTCTACTTGAGACTCTCCCTCTCCCCCTGCCCCTCCCACTCATGCTCTCTCTCTCTAAAATAAACAAATCTTTAAAAAAAAATTAAAAAGTATTAAACCAGAATTCTTCTAGCTGAAGACCTATTTTCCTCTGCCCCATACCTTACTTTGGAATAGAAGAGCAAGACCCTTGGGGTCCTTGCAGCAGGTTATATTCAGAGAAGTCCTGAGGGCTGCTGAGATTTGGGCTAGTCGGAGCGCCCCCACCCCAGTAAAAAAAAACATGTAACCCCCCCCCAACATCCGGTACTTGCTTTGTGAGTCATAGATTAATCCAGGTGAGAGATAAAGGGGAGGGGAAGCCTGGGGCACGTGAGTCACCCCTACCCTACTCAGTAATAGGCTAACCTGCTTGCCCATCCCTCTGCTGCAAAGAGAGAGGAGGGAGCGTGGGGGGAATGGGACTCTTTGTCTGCCCACGGCACTAATGGGGACTAGGGTGTTCCAAACCCAGAGGGAGACTCATTTCCCTTTCCCACTTCAGCTTCTGAGAGTAGGATGGGGAGGATAATTTTTTTTATTTGCACGAGGCCCAGAGAGGTGTTGGAACTTGTCCGGGGTCACACAGGGGGGCTAGGGGTGGAGACCCAGAGAACCCAGGCATCCTGGCTCCAGGCCTTGCTGCTGAACCTGGGCTTTCCTGCCGCCAAGGGCTGGAGTGAGGAAAATAAAGGGATGGAGAGCTGAGTTCCAGATCTGTGCAATGGGGTGGAGAGCAGTGCAAAGCCTGGCCCCGTCCCCTGTTCTGGGCCACCTGCCAGCCTTTCTGCTTTCCGTCCACCCAGGGCAGTTGACCGAAGCTGTTAGTAAGACCTAGAGGAGCAGAGCCAAGGAGAGGGGAGGGATGGGAGTGTGCACACTCTGGTCCACCTTAGCTCAAGCCTAAGTCTCCTCTGTCCCCCTAGCTGACAATATGGTATTATAATCAGTGAACTTGCTAAGAGACTAGACCTTAATTATTCCAGCCACTTAAGAAAGGACGATGTGATGGACGTCTAATTATCGCTACAACGGCAATCATATTATACGGCATAGAGAGATACGGCATCTTGGCCTTTGTCTTATCTGCCCCCACAAAATCCCCATCCCCATCTCCCAATCCATGGGGTCTCCCTGGAGTTCGGTTCCCACTGATCCCAGGTCTAGCGATCCTCAGGAAGTCATTCATACTTGAAGTCTGACAGCAGAACCTCCTGCTGGAGCCTGTCCCCTCCCTTAGATCCTTCTCCTTGTGATGCCTCTTCCCTGGGGGCAGGCAGCTGGTAGCTGCTCTGTAATTAGCACCCAGACTGGGCTGGGATGAGGGGAGAGAATACTGGGTCTCACACGTGCCCATGACATTTCTGGAACACCAGATGGAGCCTCCTTCCACCACCTGTTCCCCATCCTTCCCTCTTCAGACCACAGGCCTCTCAGAGAGCAGTTGTCCTGGGCCCCATCTCAGGTTCAAGTTCCTGTCTTCCCAATTCTGCTCACCTCCAGTTTTAGTTCCTTGCCGACCTGCCCTCTTCTCTCTGCCCCCTAAATGCCCAAATCAAATCCTCCTCACTCCCCATAGCTATTGCCCTGCATCTGGCCTCTTTCCCCCCTCCATGGCTTCCTTCCAAGCCTCCTGGCCTCAGCCTCTCCCCTCCAACATACCCTCCACTTCGCAGCTGGAGGTATCTTTCTAATATTTTCCATTAACTGGCAAATGGAGACCATACCACTCCCCTGCTTTAAACCCTCAGGTCTCTGATCAGCTTTTATTCTTAGCAGTGAAATATTTGTCAATTATCATCCTTTTCGAACCCTGATATAACATGGTTAAAACACTGTGCTTCTTGAAGCAGGAGGCAGGGCCAGGGCTCTGCCTCCTTGGCATCCTTCTCCCCATTTTCAGCGGCAGAGTCACTTTGAGAACTCCCTCAGAGCCCTGGGGATTACAGAAGCACAGTTTGAGTATCTCAGGATCCTCGATAAGGTCCAGGCCCTTAGTACAGAACCCAAAGTCCTTCCCCAGTGTCTCTCCCTGGCTTCACTACAGGTGCTCTCATCATGGCCTGGCCCAGCAGGCTCTCACCTGGAAGAACCTCCTTAAAATCCCCAGCCAAATGTTTCCTCCTCCAGGAAGCCCTCTAGTTGCCTCAGCCCTGCAAGAGCTCCACGATCTCTTCCTGGTCGCAGGGGCCAGGCAAATGCCAGGCCCTAATTCAGGCCCCTCAGGAACCCCATGAGCTTTTCTTTCTCCTAAAACTCTGGTTGTGACCCCTCATCCTCTGAGGCACCCATCCTCATTCCAGAAGTTTCCTGCTAGTGAAGAAGGAGATAGGAAAACAGAAAACCCAGGGGTTCCGAGGATCTGATCCCTGAGGTGTGAACCTGAGCCTTCCAGACACCCTAGGCCTTAGGGATAGCCTGGTCTGTGTCAGCTCCGTGTCACTAACTCCCCTCCCCCCAGTCTGGCATGGGGCAAGCCCAAAGTCTCCAGACTTCTCAACAGATCCCCATCCTCTATCTCTGGTTTTTTAAACACTGGACCCAGACCCACAGCCAGGCCCAGGCAGGGACACACAGATATCATACAGAGCCCCTGGGACACACAAATGCACACGCAGGCCCTCATGGATACACACACTCACAGTCAAGAACACACAGGGACATGTATGCATATTCACGTAGGAGGACATGTGGCTTTGATTAAGGAGGCAGCTTCTAGAATGAGCCTTTCTTTCTATGTTGACTACGTAATACAGTTTTTAAAGCCTGAAGTACCCACAGTCTTGTTTGATTCTTACAGAGGCCCTGGGCTGGGGGATGGGAGGACCCCATCTGGAAACTTCCAGGTGACTGATGAAGAAACTGACACTCTGGCTGGGAGAAGAGAGTTGTCTCTCTCTTCTCCCAGTGAGAAGTGGCCAAGCCTTCGACTCAGGTCATGATCCCAGCGTCCTGGGATCGAGTCCCACATCGGGCTCCTTGCTCGGCGGGAAGCCTGCTTCTCCCTCTGCCTCTGCCTGCCACTCTGTCTGCCTGTGCTCGCTCTCTCTCTCTCCCTCTCTCTCTGACAAATAACAAATAAATAAATTACAAAAAAAAAAAAAAAAAAAGAAGTGGCCAAGCCAAACTTGGAGCTGAGATTCCAGGTCTGTGAGAGGCCTCTGTCCCATCAGCCTAGACTTTCTGACTCTGGGCCCTTCCTCAGCAAGGATCCTAGGCCTCTGCCCCATCCCTCTGCCTCCTCTAGGACTCTCTGCTGTCCCCAAAGGGTGCCAAGGGCACCTGAGGGACACCAGAAGGTGAACCCACAATCTCTAGGATATGGGTCTAAAGGTAGATTTTTCTCAGGTTCCAGCTGGACATGTAGCTGGAGGTGCCAAAGGGGTAGTTTGTGTTTATGGGCTCTCTGTCACCTTGTCTGGAGACAAGGGGTGACTGCTGGCGCAGTGGGAGGAGATGCTTGCCTTCCCCCCAGTCTAGGGACGCTCATAATAGGATGATTCATCTCTGCTATCCACTCCCAATTCCAGTCTGGAGCCAGCCCCCAACTCTTGAGGCCTAGGAGCAGGAATAATGTCCAGCAGTGGCCTAAGAGTGGGACACATTCTAGAAAGGGAGCTCAAGTGTGGAGAGACTTAGTGGGTTCCTGTGTTCTGGCTCCCCACTCCTCCTATGCCTCAGACCTGAGGCTCCCTGGCTTCTCTGCCCTTCTCTACCTCTCCTCATCCCCATGGGGTTTGAGAATCCCAGTTTAACCCTTAGTGGCTGAGACCTTAGCAGGTAACTTCTTTTCAAACCTCAGTTTTGTCCTCTGTGAAGGGGGAGGGATATACTCACTTTTGGGGGTTGCTTTGCAAATGGGGCGATGTGCTTTCTAAACTTGAAAATGTCTGTATATCTGCTTTGGTCTGCCACTCCCCCCATCCACTCCAATGCTCTGGAGGAGACGAGGGGATTTGAAGAGGCTGGGGGGACTGTAGCATGATTTGTTTTCCAATGTCTACACTCTTCTCTACCCCACTTGCTGACAGCAAGAACCATGTATCTTCTGATGGTTCAGGCTGCTCCTACTGAAGCAGAAAGAGTTTGGGGGGCAGGAAATGAAGGGTGTGCCACCACATCCCTGCCCCCTTACAGGGCCCCAGCCGGCCCCTCTGGTCCAGCAGGCTGGGACCTGCATCTTTAGACCTTCCCTTGCCTGGGAACCCACTCCCCCAGCTCTGACCTCAAGGAGTCACAGCCTCCCACAGGGTGGATGGGCTGTCAAGGTCCCTTCCTGGGCTCAGCCCTCCCGCCCAGGTGAGACATAGACCTTGCTCAAGACGCCCTGGGAGGAGGTGGTGCCTCATCTGCATCCTCCCAGAGCTCCCAGGTGGGCTGGCTTCTAGCCTGCACTTGGCACTGGTTTTCCTTCTCAAAGCACAGGAGGGAGCCCAGAGGGCTGTAAGTAAGCTATGTGACTCAGAGCCAGGCCCTACCAAGCTTCAATCACTTCTCCGAGAAGACATGCTTCTTTCTATCTTTTGCCCCAGGGGGCGCCATTGACATTGAACTATAATGCCCTACAGTGAGGTCTGGCTTCAGCACCCAAACTCAGGTCAGCCTGGCACTTTTGGACAAAATCCCCAGGTCCATGGGGCGCCTGGGTGGCTCAGTGGGTTAAAGCCTCTGCGTTCAGCTTAGGTCATGATCCCAGGGTCCTGGGATCGAGCCCCACATTGGGCTCTCTGCTCATCAGGGAGTCTGCTTCCCTTCCTCTCTCTCTGCCGGCCTCTCTGCCTACTTGTGATCTCTGTCAAATAAATAAATAAAATCTTAAAAAAAAAAAATCCCCAGGTCCTGACTCCTCTTAATCCCACATGAGGACTTGTAGGAATAAGACACCCTTGGAAGGAATTGTATCCTTTTCCCTCTTTCAGGCCCACTAAGAAGCACGAAGCCCCTACCCATATCGTATCTTCTTAGCTCTGACCCAAACCACTCCAATGTGCATGCATATGTATTTGTATGAAAGTGTGTGTCCACAGGAATTTTAGATAGGGATGAGTTTGATGGGAGCACTTGGTGCAGCACATGTGAACACCTATAAGCTGAGTGCAAACACGCGTGTTTAGGGGCCTTGTGTGTGCCTGCTGGTGGCCAGGCTGCCTCTGTCTTTCTTCTGTGCTCCACTTCCAGGCCAGGCTAGAATGGGCCATGGTGAGGATGAGGTGCTGTGGGCTGGGGTTCCTTACTTTCTTCTAGTGCTGAGGAGTTCCTTGCCAGTTCCTGTCCTTTGCTGCCTTTGCAGCCCCATCTGAGGAATCGAGGGGCTGAGAAGCACAGCACATGATGGGGAGAAGAAAGGGCAGCATCGTGGAGGGTGTGCCCCATTTCCATAGTCTGGGCTCTGGCATCAGGAGTCTAGGGTTGCATCTTGAGTCACAGACTGGCAGTGGGGCTGTGGGTAAACACAGTGATGTGCCCCTGATTCACCATGGGGCCTCCCAGCCCGTGGGGGCCTGGGGAGTGGGGGCGCTTCTCCTTGGGCCTTGGGGAGACCTCTTGTGTGGGTTACGTATATGTTTAAGCCCATGGCGAGGCTCTCACGTGAATGGGATCCCATGAGCATGTGAACAGAGCTCAGTGTTTATAGGTGAGAGTGGCTTCCAGCTTTAGGATGTGTGTGTGTGTGTGTGTGTGCATGTGCATGTGTGTAAATTTACCCAAAGTGTGTTGCTAAATCTCTGGGCATGAGTCATCTCTGGAGCCCTCATTTCTTTCTTTCTTTTTTTTTTAATTTTTTTATTTAAAAAAATTTTTTTTAAGATTTTTTATTCATTTATTTGACAGAGAGAGTGAGCATAGCCAGACAGAGTGGCAGGCAGAGGCAGAGGGAGAAGCAGGCTCCCTGCTGAGCAAGGAGCCCGATGTGGGACTCGATCCCAGGACGCTGGGATCATGACCTGAGCCGAAGGCAGCCGCTTAACCAACTGAGCCACCCAGGCATCCCTGGAGCCCTCATTTCTGATAGCCACTCCACAAGGGATAAGTCCCCAGGGGACTTAGACCACCTGGATTAAGGACCTCTCCAAAATGTGGAGAGTCTCCTCAGTCCCATGGAAGAACAGCCCAGGCAACCACACCTGTTTCCCAATTAGTAAATGCACTATGGGGAGCAACTTGGCCTCATCAGATGGCACCTCAGATGGCCTCATCAGATGGCACCCCACCTCAGATGGGGCCGACAACCCTCACAGTTTAGTCAGCTTAACCTCTTAAAGGGTCAAACTTTCTCCTGGCTGGGGATCAGTGAAGAGTGGGGGAAGGGAGGGTTAAAAACAGTTGGGACTCACCCTGCTGGCAAGCATATGGCATGTGGCATGTCAGGACAACTGCTGCTTGGCCTCTGGAGCCATGTGCAAAACACAGGCAGGTCCACGTGTGGCAAACTGAGTTAAGCCAGCCAGGTTCGACAGGCATATACACAGCCATGAGAAATGTCCAGGTGCGATCTGGTACACAGGTCAGACGTCATGTGTGGACACAGCTGTGAACAGAGCTGGTCAGGACATGCAACATGGGACAGGTAGTCAGCACAAGGAACCACGGCCCATGAACGCTCAGTATATGTTCTGTGAGCCCACCCAGGTCCGGACTAGGAGAGGGTCTCTTCAGCCTTCCGGGCCCACAGCCTCATCCCTCCAGCCCCCGACTGAGGAGGACTTGCTGGGGCCCGCCGTCCTGTAGAGCTGGGTGGAACCAATCCTTTCCTTTCCGACCGGTGTCTCTCACTGGCGCGGTCGTGCGGATGACTGTGGGGCGCCAAGGTCTCTAGTGGCGGCTGCATGCTCCCCAGCCACGGTCCCCCACCCGCCTTCACCCCACCATTACCTCTCCGCCCCGCGCAATCCCCTCGGCCTCCAACACGCCTCCTCCCCTAAGTGCCCTCCCCGAGCAACGTCGCCCCTAAAGCTCCTCACAGCCCCCCGCCGCCCCCTCCCTTCCTCCTCAGCTTCCCCCAGCCCAGTGCCCCCACCAGCTTACCCAGGCAAGCCTTGGGGGGTGGCCGCCCACACCTCGGGCGGGCTCGTGGCTCGGCGGGCGGGGCTGCGGGGCGGGCGGGCGGGGCGCGTGTCTCCCGCTCCTATAAAGGGCGCCACCCGGCGCTTCGGGCCACTGCTGCTGGCCCGCCGCGCTCCAGAGTCAGTCCCGCCCTCTCCGGTGCAGCTTCAGCTATGGGTCGACAGAAGGAGCTGGTGTCCCGCTGCGGGGAGATGCTCCATATCCGCTACCGGCTGCTGCGCCAGGCTCTGGCTGAGTGCCTGGGGACCCTCATCCTCGTGGTGAGTGGAGGGACCCGGAGAAGCCCTTCTCTCTCCAGCCCCCATGCTCCCCGACCCCTCTGTCCACACTGGAGGTGCTTTTTTTCAAGGCATGCGCCACCTCTCTCCCAGCTCTGCTCCAAACCTTGCCGCATTCCAGAGTGGTCTTCCCCACCTTGCTCTAACTCCATCGCGGCAGCTCTGACTCCTGCCAGAATGCCAGCTGTTACTCCCACTGTCAGCTCTGATCAGTGGCCCTCTCACCAGGGCCCCAGCCCACCAGCTGGGGGCAGTGGTCTCTCCTGCGGTCTGAGACCTCCAGGGTCCTCTCCTGGCCCTCACCTTCCCAGGTTCCCGGAATCTCAGCCCTGGAAGGCAGTGGAAGCTTTGGCGAATGGGCCAGTATTAGATTATTTGGGTCCTAGATATCTGGCCCCTAATGAATAATTAAGCTCCAGAAAGTCCAAAAGTTCCTGTGATGTGAGGACAGTTTACCATGGGTGGGGGCGGAGAGGGCGGAGGCCACACAGGGGAAGAGAGCAGAGCTGGAAGAAAGGGGGATCCAGAAGATGAGGCTGTGGAAGGCAGGTGGGCCCTGGGCACAGAGTATGTGGTGTCACTAAAGTCACTCTTCTTGTCCTGAGTGGCTCCCAGACCAGACTCTGTCCATCACCCAGACAGATGCTATCATCCTCTGTGCCCAAGCACTCTGACTTACTCCCCACCCTCTAACTCAACCTCTGAGTTTGTGGGTTCTCTGAGTAGGCCACTTCACTGCCTGGGTTACTCCCCAGTCCATTTACTCCCTAGTTACACCACTTTTGTTTCTAGGTTGTTTCTGGGTGACTTTGTTTGCATTTCTTGGGTCTGACAGACACACCACGTACAGTCTCTTATTTCCTGTCCCACCTGCTCTTTGATTTTCAGCCCCTCATGTGGTTAACACCTGTTTTCTTCTAGGTTACTTGTGGGTTCAGTTGCTTTAATGGGGTGAATGGGTTATTCCTTTCCTTGCCCCAGCTCCAACTGTAGGTACTGTAGGCCAGCCAGCATCCTGTGGACTAGGAGCTTAACTATAGAAGCAAGTAGGCAGGACTGGGGTGGCCCAAATGGGTGTAGTGGTGGTGGAGCAGGCTCCATGGTGAGAAGAGTTTTTGTTGTGTTTTTTTTTTAAAGATTTTATTTATTTGACAGATCACAAGTAGGCAGAGAGGCAGGCAGAGAGAGAGGAGGGGAAGCAGGCTCCCTGCTGAGCAGAGAGCCTGGTGGTGGGGCTCGATCCCAGGACCCTGGGATCATGACCTGAGCCGAAGGCAGAGGCTTTAACCCACTGAGCCACCAGGCGCCCCGTGAGAAGAGGTCTTAGACTCACCTTTGGCTTCCAGGAACAGCAAGGGAGAAGCCAGCACTCACCCACAGCCCCTCACAGGGTCATTTTCCTTCTCTCCCCGTGCCTAGAAGGGAAGAGGGGCAGGTGCTTTTCATTGTCCCATCCCAGAGTCTTGTGTCCCTCACTCCCTATCTGATTGATGTTCCAGGACACCCTTATCCGAGAGCAGCCAGGACAGGGGAAGTTGTCTTCCACATTCATAGAAGGGCCTCCAGAACCCCTCTCATATCTCAGCCTCTCCCACAAAGGAGCAGTCAGACCTTTCTCTGAGCCCCAGGATCATTTGGCTTATCCTCAACCACAAAAGGAGGGTGTTACTTCTGTGAAGGCTTTTGGGCTCAGGTGAGTGTAAGGCATCTGGTGTCAGTGAAAAACAGAACCTCAAAGGCTACCTAGAGAGGAGGGGCTTAGGCCTGGGAGACCCCAGGGTGGTGGGTGGGGGGCTTGCCTGCATACCTCTGTGGGCTGGGGACCCAGAGCCTGTGCTGGCAAGATCAGGGCTGGCCTTGGGATGAGGGGAGCCCCTTTCTCTGGGGTACCTAGCAAGGCAGGGAGTGGGGGAGGAGGAGGAGGAGGAAGAGGAAGATTAGCCCCAAGGTGGTGGAACTGGCTCTGACAGCTTCTCCCTCCAAGGTCTCCTGGGATGAAGCCAGGTTTGGGCCTCAGGCAGGAACTGAGGCCAGGGCCTGCCAAGCTGGGCAGGGTGCCCTGGACCCCCATGTGCCCCCCTGCACCCCCCACATACTCATGGTCTCTGATCTTTGCTCTCACCTGCCTCCACACCATTGCCCTGCATCACTGCTGCTGGCTTCCCCACTATCTCTTGGTCGTTCTGAGGGATGATAATCAAAAGGCTTAACAGCTCAGTACAGCAGGACCCTGACCCATCCGAATGGATAAGGGCCTTTAGCACAAGTCTTGGGAGCTGCCCGCTGGCTGGGCATAACACTTAGTTATGGGGAATGGGAAAGTAGAAGAGGAAACCTAGGACTGGGGCTAGAGTAAGCTTTAAGGAACACTCTTCGAGGCTCAGGGCAAAGCTCTTTGTGGCTGGTGCAGAAGCATTTTTACATTTAAATAAGAGGAACTGGCTGTTCTGTACTTGCGGAACATCAGTCCTCTTGAATCCCCCCATCACTGCCAGAAACCTTAGAACCCGTCTGCCTACTTCACTGCCCTGCTGCCTCTGGTGAGAGGGGCCACTGAGTCTTTAGGACCTCCGCATCTGAGTAGGGAACCTGGACCCCTGAAGGTGGAGAGGTCAGGGTGGGTGGAGAGAGGAGGCTCTGGTACAGGAGCAGGGAGGGGCTCTGACATTTCAGATTCAGGCCTAACTTCTGGCCTTTTCCCTACTTCTCTGTGCTGTACGACAGCCCCCCACCCCACCCCTAAGCTTTTGTGACAAGGAAGGAGGCATGTGTAGGTGGGGGATTAGCGAGCTGGGCCTGATGGGCTGCAGGAGAAACTGCTAGGGTGAAAGCTGCTCCCCTGTACTCCACTCCTACGGAGATTCTGAAAAAGTCAAGATGGTCCAGCCATTTTTTGGGCTCCCAGTTGTAGACTCTTGCTTCCAGTCCCTTCCATGGGGCCCCGTTAAAGTTTGGACATTGTGGGTGGGAAGGCATGTCTGCTTACTCTGCCAGGTACAGTTGCTGCAGGAGGGGTGTGGGTTGGATTCCCCTGGGAAGGGCTTCCCCAAAGTCTTCTAGATGACAGCTGGTGGAGGTAGGTGGTGGAATACACCCGTTTCCTCTGGATTCAGAGAGCTGCTGGGCCTCACTCTGCCTGCCTGGTTCTGTTTCCTGATACAGATGTTTGGCTGTGGCTCTGTGGCCCAGGTGGTGCTCAGCCGGGGCACCCACGGTGGTTTCCTCACCATCAACCTAGCCTTCGGCTTTGCTGTCACCCTGGGCATCCTTGTGGCTGGCCAGGTATCTGGTAAGGACTTGCTCCCCCTTCAGTCTTTACCCTCAAATGGCATTCCCACAAGGAACCCAACTGGGGAAGGGGGTGGTGGAAGACATTCCCAAGGACAAAGCATAGCTGTGGGCTTAGCCTTTGGAAGAGGAGAATGGAGAAGGAACTCGATATTTTGAACCTTTGACTCTCACCTTGGAATCCGATGATTGGAGCTTGGCCTGTTACATAGTCCAGCCTGTCATCTGGTACAGGAAAACCCTTCTCTGCACCCCTGCTTACGAGGGCCAGAGAGGGGGACTGTGGAGGTTAGGGATCCTGGCTTCCCCACTGTAGCAAGCTGCAGTGACTAATGGGTCCCATCTCCCCTCTGCCCAGGGGCCCACCTGAACCCTGCTGTGACCTTTGCCATGTGTTTCTTGGCCCGTGAGCCCTGGATCAAGCTTCCCATCTATGCCTTGGCTCAGACGCTAGGAGCTTTCCTGGGCGCTGGGATTGTTTTTGGGCTGTATTACGGTGAGCATTCCCCACCCTGCCATCCTCCACTACCTCCCTCCCTCTGCTTGGCACCTGTTGGCACCAGGGCTTTTGACAGACAGCTGGGACCTGCCCAAGCCCCAGGCTCTTGACTCACTCATCTCCCTCATGGGCCCAAGGTGGGGGGCATAAGGGGAAAGAAACAAGTTGGGCAACAATAGAGTCCCAGGCTGTCCACCCCCCACCCCCTGCCCCTCCACAGACTCCTGAGTGATACAGCAGTGATGTACCTCACCTGTGATCCCCCAGGAGGGTGGGTCCAGCCGGAGACGGGAGAGCCGGTAAGCTTCTGCCTTCACTCACTCTGGGTCTGATCTGTCACCAGATGCAATCTGGGACTTTGCCAAGAATGAGCTTGTGGTCTCGGGCCCCAATGGCACAGCTGGCATCTTTGCCACCTACCCCTCTGGACACTTGGACATGGTCAATGGATTCTTCGACCAGGTATGGGCCAGGGAATTGGGAACACGGGGGAGGATCAAGCTGCTCAGCTGCTCATGGGTGGCAGGAGGACGGGACTCCTTGTCTAAAGCAGGGTTTCTCAGTTGGGGGTTGGGGGACACCTACCTCACAGTCATGGCAGCAGGTACTTACAAAACAGAAATTGGCATCTTTAGCCAATTCTCTGGGGAATCCCTTTTGCTCGATCACATTCTAGCACCCCTGCTGGAAAGAGCTGAATATGGGAAATGGTAAGACTCGGGGAGCCCAGGGACAGGAGGGATCAGATGGTGGGATGGGAGTAGCTCCTCACCCTGTTCTCCCCACATTCCCCAGTTCATTGGCACCGCCTCCCTCATCGTGTGTGTGCTGGCCATCGTTGACCCCTACAACAACCCCGTCCCCCGCGGCCTGGAGGCCTTCACCGTGGGCCTGGTGGTTCTGGTTATCGGCACCTCCATGGGTTTCAACTCGGGCTATGCTGTCAATCCCGCACGGGACTTCGGTCCCCGCCTTTTCACCGCCATTGCTGGCTGGGGCTCTGAAGTTTTCACGTGAGTGCAGCCCCCACCCAGCCTGCCCTCGCCTGACACCCCTCTGCTTCCCTCACCCGTCCCCGACTGCCTCTGTCTGTCTCCAGGACTGGCCGCCACTGGTGGTGGGTGCCCATCGTCTCTCCGCTCCTGGGCTCCATTGCGGGCGTCTTCGTGTACCAGCTCATGATCGGCTGTCACCTGGAGCAGCCTCCGCCCGCCACTGAGCAGGAGAATGTGAAGCTGGCCCATGTGAAGCACAAGGAGCAGATCTGAGTGGGCAGGGGCCCCCTCCCTACCCCCTCCCTCGAGCACCCACAGACTGTGCAGGGGCTGCTGCCTAGAAGCCTTCACGGCCCCCTCCCAGATGGAGAAGCTCTTGGTCTACTCCCACTCCAGTGGACAGCCCCCTTGGGGATTCTCCCCAGGACCCTCCCCAAATAGGCCATTAAGGACACTGTCTTTAAGCAGTGGTGGGACAGGGAGTAGGGCCAACATACCCTTTGTTTCCCAAAAAGAGAGGAATGGGCAGTGTGTGTGTGTGTGTGTGTGTGTGTGTGTGTGAGGTTTCTAAGATTCAGGACAAGGGAGCAAGTGGAAAGGGATACTAGCTGTGGGGGGAGCCCAGAGGAAGGGGAGGGTCCATCTGCAGTGTGTCCGTCCCATCAGTGAGTGAGGAAAGTGCGAGGCGTCTGCATGTTTCAGGGGTCCATGTAGAGAAGGGTCCAGATATATGTGTTCTGAGTATGGGTGTGTATGTGCCCTTTTTTCTAAGCAGGGGGCTTCTCTAGATTTTAGGGGAGGTAGGGTGGGAATATGTGGGGGAGGGTGGGGCGGAGGAAGCCACAGCCCAGGTGTGTGTGGAGCTCGGAGCTCTGGCTGTATATAAGTAGGAACAGAGAACATAGTTCTGTCGTAATGTAGGCATGAGGGTGGTGGGGTGAAGTCCAGGTCGTAAGTTTCTCCTGCTTGCTTTTTTTTTTTTTTTTTTTTTTAAATAACAGCTGATGTTAGTTTTAGGGATGGGGGTTGGGAGACTCTACTTAAAATAGGGTCTTTACTCCTTTAATCCTCCACTCAAAAAAAGTACTCTTTTCTTTTATATAAAAAAACAATAAAATGTGTGCCTAAAACTGCCAGTTGTGCGAATTTCTCCCAGCTTGCTCTGCTGCTGTTCTGGGGCTAGCTAAGGAGCTTCACTATGTCCAGCTACAAATACCAGCCAGGGCCCCTGCTTGGTGTTTCACCTGGCCAGGGCACCAGCCTAGGGCTAGTACTTGGGGGCCCTGCTGGTGGGGTCAGAGGCAGGAATCAGTCGACAGGTCAGACCCTCTTCACCAAGCCTTTCAGTTTGAACTCAGTGGCCCCACACTTCCCCTAAGCTTTCAAACCTCTTGGACAATGAATGGCATATCTCCTTCCTGACTCCTGCACCCCCCCCACCATCCCAGGAAGTCAGGCTTGAATCTGGCCTAGAGAAAAACGTTTTTCTCGGGTAGAGCTGGCCAAAGGGGAGGAGGACTGCTATTCATGAAGTAGTGAGGTTCCTGTTGCTGGAGGAAACCAGTCAGACCATAACCCTGAATCGTCTTCTATAGCTTGCTGTTAAGGCTCTCTCACCTCCACCCAGATCTTGGCCACAGCCCTTTAAGCGGCCTCCCTGGCTCTGCGCCTGCCCTCTCTATAGAGGGCCTCCCTCTCTGGGCCAGCCAGACTCTATAGGAGCAATGAAGGATCTTTCTGACACCACAGTTGAAGTGGGCTCCTATCCATGGCTCCGCCCGCTCTTTAGACACAACCCAAAACACTCCGGCAATCAGCGCCCCCACTACCTGGCCCATGGTCCCTGTTTGTCCCCGCACCACGCTCCATCGCCCCAGACTCCTCCGTGCCCTTCTGTGCCTTTCTCCCTTTGGACTTTTGCTCCCAAGTGCTCACTTCGGAAATCCTCTGGTTTTCTCTAGTGTCTCCTCCTCCAGAAAGTCATCCTTGTTCTTCCCACCCTTCCACCATTTTCTAGAGTCAGTCATCTGAACCCAGGGACCACAGCTACTTTAATCCCACCTCCCCCTTTTTTCAGTTCTTCAGTCTAACACTTCTGCTGCCTGTAAGCCTGGGATGGGACCCACTGACTTCCCCCAGGGAGTCAAGGGGCTCTGCACACCTGAGCCCGGGAAGCTCTGTGAGGAAATCCTGTGCTCCTTCCCACCTTCTTCTTCCTACCTCCTTACCAGATGCTCTTCAAGTTTCACTGGGAATAAAAGGGAAGGCGGGCCCCAAGCTTAGCCCTCCTGCAGAGTTAACTCCATGGCAGCCAGAGGATCTCTAGGTCTGGCAGGATTGAAATGTGACCTTTAGAGATTAAGCTGGTGATCCCCAACCACATCATAGATGAGGGGACTTGGTCCAGAGAGGGTGGGTGGCAAATGCAGGACCACATAGCCAAGACTCTGGGGGAGGTGGCAATGGGAGAATGCAGTCCCATCTCAGGTCTTCAACCCCTCCTTGTCCCCAGCTCCCAAGAGGTGTGTCTGGAATGTTGGAGAGACCTGAGCCAGAGGGAGTGTCCCCTTCCCAGGCCATGGGGGGAGGAAGGGCCACCCTTGGGAGGGGAATGTGGTTTCAGAATTTCATTCCAGCCACACCAGTCCTGCCTCTGGTGCCCCTAACCTGCCGTCCTCCCCAGCATGCCCCAAGCCGCCTCAAATCCTGCAGCTGATCTGGACCAGTCAGCCCCGAGAGTGGTGGGAGGCCCTCTGGTGCTGTGGTTAAAGAGTGGTCAAACCTGGATTCCAGGCCCAGCTTGCCTTCTCTTTAGCGGTTTGACTTTGGGGTGGTCATTTTTCTTTCTCTGAACCTCAGTTTCCTATGAATTAGGAGATATCGAGTTGAGGAGGTAGTGAAAGATAAGTCATGAAAAGCACTTAGCAGAGTGACCAGCAGAGAGCAAATAGTCAATAAATGTCACCTTAAGATTTTTGCAGCAGAATTGGGGAGGAGGGGATGGTGGTGGTGGAGAGATGCTGAAGGCTGTTTTTTTTTTTTTTTTAATTTTTTTTAAATTTATTTATTTGTCAGAGAGAGAGGGAGAGAGAGTGAGTTAGCACAGGCAGACAGAGTGGCAGGCAGGGGCAGAGGGAGAAGCAGGCTCGCTGCCGAGCAAGGAGCCCGATGTGGGACTCGATCCCAGGACGCTGGGATCATGACCTGAGCCGAAGGCAGCCGCTTAACCAACTGAGCCACCCAGGCGTCCCTGAAGGCTGTTTTTTTAAAGGTCACTGAATTCAACGTCTCTTCTGCCTCAGATTCTTTTTTTTTTTTTTTAAAGATTTATTTATTTATTTGACAGAGAGAGATCACAAGTAGGCAGAGAGGCAGGCAGAGAGAGAGAGGAGGAAGCAGGCTCCCTGCTGAGCCGAGAGCCCGATGCAGGACTCAATCCCAGGACCCTGAGATCATGACCTGAGCTGAAGGCAGAGGCTTTAACCCACTGAGCCACCCAGGCGCCCCCACCTCACATTCTTTCCACGGCTTCTGAATTTCCTGAGACAGGGAGGAGGAATGACGGTGATGGTTTGTTGTGCCCTGACTTGAGGGGCCTTTCCGAGAGGGATCAAAGGGAAACACAAGAGGTCGCATGCATAGGTGAAGGGGAACAGGCAGCCCATGGAATGTGTTAGACGGATGGTCAGACCGCCTGAGAAGGGGTGGGGTCTGATCAGGTCCAGAGCCGGGAGTTAGGGCAGGGTCTGGTAGGGACCAGAACCAAGCCAAAGTGTGCGACCCCTCCAGGCATGGGAAGGAAGCTTCCAGCCTCCCCACTCAGTCCAGGCTCTGCCTCTCTTTAGTAGTTCTAGCTGATAACAAGTCAAAGAAATGTCTTCATCTTGTTTAGGAAAGTATTTTAATCCACTTTCCAGGGTGGGCTTGGAGGGAGTATCACCTTGCCGGAGGGTAGACGGCCCACACCTCAGCTCTGTCCTTCCCATCTCGAGTCTCGAGTCCTTTGAGCCCTCTCCACTGCTCACTTTGGAGTCACCTGTGTTTCTTTAAAGTTCTAACTTGTTTGTATAGAAATCAGCCTTCCTGAAACCTGAGCTCGGTTCCTGTTTCCTTGTGTGCCTGCCTCTGTGTGTGTGCACATGTGCGAGTGTGCATTTCTCAGTGTTTCTGGGTGTGGCTGGCTTTCAGTATCTTATTATGTCTCTGTGGGTCTGTGGCTCCGGCCGACCACGTCTCTGCCCCTTTCTGTGTTTCTGTCACTGCCTGGCTCTTTGTGTCTAGGTCTTTCTTTGCGTACCTCTAAGTGAACATCTTGCGTACCTCAGACCTTCTGTGTACAGCTTACTTAGGAGTGACTCTCCTGCCAGCCCAGTCCCGCTCATCTGACCCCAGGGCATGCCTCCTCCTTAATTCTTGGTAATGAGCTCCCTCCTTGTTGCTAACTCTTTCCCCTTGATTTTGTTTGTCTGAAAACCTGGGTGGGGCTCCCCTAGGCTTGGGGAAGCATGGGTGGGGTAGAGTTGGGTGGGGTGGGAAGGGGAGAGTAGGGATGACTCCACCCCAGGCAGAGACCCCAGAGGCCAGAGGTGCCCTTGATCTTCCAAGGAAGGGTCTGTGGGGGTGCTAGCCTAGGCAAGGCCCTGAAAAGCCTCACTGGAAGGAGGGAGCCTGTCCTGGGGTGGGTCCCCGAGTTGTGGGCCAGGGAATGCTGGTAGTGCAAAGAGAGGAGAGGCTGAGGCACAGGGGCCCTCGGGGAGACTGAAGGGGGCTCACTGTAGAACACCTCTGAGTCCTAAGTGGACAGCAGCTGGGGTGGCCTCCTCTGGGACTCAGTATTGCCTGAGGCCTCAGCCTTTGGTGCCAGGTTTATTTGAGGTAAAGGAGAGAGTCGCAGTGGGAACAGAGGCTCTTTCTGGTCTCTTGGCTCCTTGGCTGTCCCAGAGTGGCATGAAGGGGAAACTGAGACCCAGAGTCTCACTCGGGATCTCAGAGCAGTACGGCAAAGCCTGCATTAGAATCCAGTCTCCTGCCCCTAACCTGGCTGCCTTCAGCCCCTTTCCCAGACAGCACTTTTCAACAGCTCAGGGAGCAAGGCTCCGGGTCCAGCTCCCCAGCCCTAGCAAGCTGTGGGACCTTAGGCATGTGGAGTTCTCCATTTCCCCCACATCCAATCTCTGGCCTGCTCCATCCCGAAGGAGGCTAATATCTATGGAGTGCACCCCCTGGGCCATGTTGCTGCTGGCTTACCTTGGCTTTGGCAAACTGGAGGCATAGGCAGGAAACCAGAGGACAGGGCAGGTGGAGTGAGGGGAAAGGTCAGGGCCTTCACACTTTTTCCTGAGCTTTCACTGCATCCCAGTAACACTGCTCTGTTTGGCTGCCTGCTCTCAGTCCTCAGGCTTGTTCGTTCCTGTGACCCTGATGGTGCCTCTGTACGTCCTCCCATCCACAAGTTCACGTCAGTGAGGCCCTCTGAGGATACACTGTTCCCGCTGGATCCCTGACAGTCCCCCTCTCTGCTCTTCTGTTTCTTCATCGGTACAATGAGGATAGTAACAGTCCCTCACCGGGTTGCATGAGGTAAGGATTAAGTGAGTAATGTCTGTACACAACAATGCCAGATGCAGAGGTAAGTGCTACAGAATTTAAAATAATATTATTATTACTGTTATTATCATGCTTCCTTGTGAGCTCCCTGTATACTGTGGGGAGGGAATGTGTGAAGCCAAGGTTGGTTTGGAGAGAAATGCCTGACTCTCCAAGGCATCTCTTCCAGCTCCAGGCTGTTAGCCACTTCTGTGGGGCCTTAGCCAGGGGCCTAGCCCCAGTTCCTCCAACTCACTAGAACCCAGCTTTCCCTGAGAAGACTGGGGTGAGGGGAGATGGAAGCCAGAGCCCCCTTCTCGCCCCGGCTCTTCTCCCAAAAACTCAGGCTCCTGAGAAACAGAAAGGTGACTTTCTCCACCATCTTGTGGGGCTTCAGGAAGCTGGTAAGGGTTGAGAGTGGTTGTAACAATGAATTAGGGGATCAGAGGGTGGTATATTTGGGATCAGGGAAGAGAGTCAATCCTAGGGAGGTTGAATCCCAGGGGGAAGCAAAATCCCGATATGTGTTTCCTAGTCTTGTCTCACAGCCTTATCAGGAAGTCCCACCTCAGGTCTCACTGTGGGCTTGCTCCA